>CAUYRT010084322.1:0-12822 GCA_963574885.1 Lepilemur ruficaudatus
AGCTGGGACTACAGGCATGCGCCACCATGCCCAGCTAATTTTTTTTACATATATTTTTGGTTGGCAATTAATTTCTTTCTATTTATAGTAGAGACGGGGTCTCGCTCTTGCTCAGGCTGGTTTTGAACTCCTGACCTTGAGCTATCCACCCGCCTTGGCCTCCCAGAGTGCTAGGATTACAGGCGTGAGCCACCATGCCTACAAGTACAGACTTTTGAATCAGACTTTTTTAGTTCAAATCCTAGCTTTATCAGTCACTCGACTTGTGACCTGGAGCAAGGTATATAATCTTGTTAAGCCTCAGCTTCTTGCTCTATAAAGTAGGTGTAATAATAGCATCTAAATTACAGGACTATATCAAGGCTTAATTGAGATGATACTTTAAAGTTCTCAGCAACATCCCTGGCTCAAAGTTGAAAAGTGGGTAAATGTTTGCTGAGATCATGATGTGAAAAACTTTTCCACTCTCAACAAACAATTATTGAACTTGACCAATTCTCAGAATTGTCTTCAGATCTCATTAATCTTACTATTGGCCATAGAGACACTGTGTCACCATTAGTCTTTCAATGTGACTGTGTAAAGCAAATGTTCGTGAAACAAGGAAATGAGAGAAGGAAACAATAAAGATAAGGGCACAAATTTATGAAATACAGAACAAAAAAACAAGAAGATAATCAAAACCAAAATCAAACTTCCGAAAAGGGTAATACAATTAATAAACCTTTGACAAAGCTATCCAGAGATAGAGAAAGGGAGAGAGAGAAAGAGAGAAAGCAAAAGATTTAGAAAATAATAAAATATTATAAATAGTTGAATAATAATATATTTTATAATCTAGATGAAATTTTCAGAAAAATATGTCAAAATTAGTGCAAGAAGAACAGACACTTTAATAGAAATAGAAATCAATCAAATACCCCCTCCCCAAAAAAGGCTCTAAGCCCAAAACAATTTATAGGTGAGTTTTATCAAACTTTTAAAGAACAGATAATATATATCTTATGCAGGTTGTTTCAGAAAAAGAAACAGTGGAGAAGTTAGCTAGCTCATTTTATGAAGTCAATTTGACCTTGCTTTTAAAAGTGACAAAAAAAGAAATATTAAGACCATTTCACTTATAGGCATGTTTAAGAAAGTCTAACTAACTGAATCCAATAGCATCTTGAAATGATAATATATCATGAGAAAAGAGAGTTTGGTTCAGTAATACAAAGAAGTTCAACATCAGAAAATTTTAATGCAATTCACTACATTAATGGATAAAGGAGAAAACTCCTATGATTATCTTAAGAGATGAACACAAAGCATTTGATAATACTTATCATCCATTTATTATTTCTTAGAAACTCTTAGTTAACTAAAAATACATAAGACATTTCTTAATATGGTAAAGGCCACAGGCCAGAAACCTACATCAAATGCTATGGTTAATGCAGAAAGTTTAAACATGTTTCTATAAGATTGCAAGCACACTTCATAGGTACTACAAATGACAAATTGTGATTGTTAATAAATATTCTCAAGATCTGTGTGAACCCTTACTAAAAAGATAATTTCATATCATCATAGAAACAGACCAAGTAATACTTGCAAAATTCCTATGAGACATCTCTCTTTGGAAATTGTACCCCCTTACTGTTGGATGTCACTGCTAAAGAAGAGGGAGGGACACAGCAATGATCCTTCCTCAAACAGGGTTATGATTGGCTGTCATCACTGCCAATCACGTCTGCCTCAGAAGAGGTAGTAAAAATGCCAGTGCATCTCCTCCTCTGTACTGGGAGGAGGGGACCACCTGCTTCTAATTCTCAAAAAGGTGTGTGTGTGCCTGTTTTGCTAGGAGAGACATATAATAAAAAGGAAGAAATCTCCAGAGAAACCAAAGTAGTATCATCTGAATAATGAGTGATTGGATTCAACAGAAAGTAAAAGGGCAGTGCAACATCCCTTTGATATTGGTCTCTAAGTCCCTTGGTGTTTTGAAATTTCTCTTCATTGCTTATTTTAAAGAACTAAAACTTGGGTCTAGCTTCTGATTCTGGGAAGCGTCTATGACAACAGCAAGTCATGGAGATGGAGGTATTGGATCTCAGGTGCATCCTTGATGGCAGGAAGTAGGTGTTAAACTTGACAGGAGAGATCTCAGAGCAAGGTAGGCTAAGTAACAGGAAGGCAGGGGTGGTCGCCTCTGTCTGCACTCCAGTCCTTGAAGGGACGTTTCATTATTGCAGATTTTTGAAAACATGGCCTGCTTTGGAATCACCCTGGAGTCTCACATCTTGGCCAAGATTGCCAAATCAAACTCTGGGTGTAGGAATCTGCATTTCAATAAGCTCTCCCAATGCTATTATACCCTATTAGACATATATTGTATGTCGGGCTTAAAAATCCAGTTCGTCTTTCTATCACATTTCCACTCTTCCCAAGGAGAAAGTCCTTGCACCCTTATAATGTGAAAAGATGATAATAGTCACTGTTTACTGGGTATTTACCATATGCCAGGTCTCTGTCTGTGCTAGGCAATGACACAGAAGGTAGCAGTTACACAAAGTTTGCAGATGATAAAGCAGAGACTAAGAAATCAAGTAACTTGCCTAAGGTTGATTAAGAAGTGAGTGGTGAAGTCAGCACTCAAATGCAGTTTTCTTCGACCTCAAAATCAGAGCCTTAACCTCTAGGTCAGCAGTTTTCAGACTTGAACAGAAAGTGCATCAGAATCACCTGGAAGGTTTGTTAAAAGAGATTGTCAGGCCTCACTTCTGGAGTTTCTAGTTCAGTATGTCTAGGGTGGGCCCTGAGAATTTGCATTTCTGAAAGTTCCCAGGTGATGCTGATGCTGTGGGTCCTGGGACCACTGCTTTGAGAACCACTGCTCTAAATCATAATGCCACTCATTGCTCTTCCGTGTAAACCCAGAGACCATGAGACCAATTTTGACTCCGACAGCCATCTATATTCAAAGATGCCAACTGCAGACACCAAAGGAATTATGAGGTAGCCTGTATTGAGTCTGACGTTGGCCTAGTTGTTACAGGTTTAAAGGCACACACAGCCCCTTAAAGGCATGACCCAGTTGCTACAAAGCTAGGTTCAAAGTGTAAGACACTTGAACTCACCTATCAGAGGGACATTTTCTGAGGCTGGCATGATCTCTGCCACCATTAGCTGAAATACAGTCATGGCCAACAGGATGGTCACTCCCAGGGAGACCTTTTCCCCAGAGGCTGCTGGGAGGTAAAAACTCAAGGGAGCCAGAAAGGATATGAGGACGCATGGGATAAGGAGGTTGACGATATAGAACGAGGACCTCCTCTTCAGAAGGAGAGTGAATGTCACATCGGGGTAAGGCTCAGAGCAGCAGCCGTAGGAGATCACATTCTTCACAGCAGGCATGCCATGGACCTCCCATTCCACATCCTCTATGAAGTCAGAGAGATCACCACTGTCTAGGGCATTGAATATGTCCACCTGGTTGCCATTGTAGGTCCAGGAGCCAAAGGTTAGGTTGCACTGCTGGTTATCAAAGGGGAAGTAGGTGACATCCACCACACAAGAGCTTTTGGTGATGGCTGGTGCATCCCAGGTGATCAGCCCATCATACCGTAGGACCACATTGGTATTTACAGGCTCTGAAGATTCATCGTCAGCCCTGGAGGTCAGATGAGGAAAATGAAAGTCACTTGCTAGGAGACCTCGCCAACTTCCTTATCCCACACAGCTCACTGCCCCGTGCCCTCATATCAGTGTCTTTGGCAATGGATGGCCATTTTCCCTGTCACTCTGGCTTCAGAGTCTGGAGTCAACTCTAATTCGCCCTTCTTCATCTCCTGCACTAGTCAGGGCCAAGTTCTCTTGGAGTCTTTCTTTAAAGCAGTGGTCCAATGTTAGTGGTCTCTAACATTTTTGGCAGCAGGGACTGGTTTCATGGAAGACAATTTTTCCACAGACCAGGTGGGGGCATGGTTTGATTGTGCAAGCAAACCTCTCTGTGAATGATAATCTGTATCTGCAGCTGCTCCCCAGCGCTAGCATCACCACCTCAGCTCCACCTCAGACCATCAGGCATCAGATTCTCATAAGGAGCCGCAACCTAGATCCCTCGCATGCAGTCTGCAGTAGGGTTCTCGTTCCTGTGAGAATCTAATGCCCCCACCCATCTGACAGAGGCGGAGCTCAGGTGATGATGCGAGCGATGGGAGTAGCTGTAAATACAGATGAAGCTTTGCTCACCCACTGCTCAGTCCTGCTGTGCGGCCCAGTTCCTAACAGGACATGGACCAGTACCAGGCTGCAGCCCAGGGACTGGGGACCACAGCTTTTAAGCATCATGCTCTGTGTCCCTTCCTGTCCATTCCCAATGCCACTCTCTTGGTCCAGGTATAAGGATTTAACCACCCATTCAAAAAGTAAGCCTGCCAAGGCCAAAATCTGCTTACCTGACTTTGTTAACTTTAGGAGCCAGAATATTAAAAATAGTTTCTCGTTGCTCTTCTAAGAGGTACACATGCTTATTTGGAACATTTGGAAAACATGGAGAAAAAAGGTCATTCATCCATAATCTTAGAGATAATCACTTATTCTGGATATATCTTTTTATAGCATTTTTGGGTGCAGAATTTCTATTTTCATTCAGGGAATTACTCTTTCTCCACTGCTATTTCAAGGCAGAGGAACTGTTGACCAACTGTTGTCCTGGCCCCAGCTGGTCAGGGGCTGGCTTGGGTGACCCAGGCTAGGTCCAACAAATTTGTACTCCCTGGAGTTTAGATCTTAAGCAGAGTGACTCAAAGACCAAAAACAGTCATCCTGGTGGTGGCTCTTTGTTAAATAAAACAGCTCCGTAATCCCTGCTGTCTCAAACACTAGAGCAGGCTTGGTTTTGTCCCTTCCAAAGCCTAGCCATTTGCTTTTTCCTGTAATTCAATGAGATATACCATACCCTTCTGACAAATTCATGTGTTCACAAGGTACTCAAAGTCAGTTTTTAATGGCTGTAACCAAAGAACCTTAATTTATACATTTCTGTTAACATTTTGATGCATATTTTTCCAGTTTTCCTTATAAAATATAAGGAAAAAAATAATCATAAAATATATTGGCTAATATATGCATGTATATTTGGCTGTAATGTTGGTATCCTGAATTGGATCCTGGAACATAAAAAGCACATTCTTACAAAAACTGGTGAAATCTGAATAAAGTGTGTAGTTTAGCTAATAATATTGTATCAATTTTGATAAATGTACTATGGTTATGTGAGATGTAATATTAGAGAAAACTGGGTGAAGAGTTTAAGAGAACTCTGCACTGTCTTTGCAACTTTTCTGTAAATCTAAAATTATCCCAAAATTAAAAAGTCAATTTACAAAAAGAAAAAAAAAAAGGAAAGAAAAAGAAAAAAGGATGAGACAAAATTTAAAAATATATGTGGTCGGTCATCTGTTTATATTCTTCTACAACATTCTTTTCATGGCTAAAGAGAATTCCACTATATTCCAGTATGTAGCTACACCATAGTTATTTAAGCAGTCTACTGATGTTCAACATTATGGCTGGTTCCAGTTTTTGCATTTATAAGCAGTGTTGTAGGGAACATCTCTGTAGTTGAATCTTTGCCTCATACACTGACGCTTTCCTTAGGTTAAATAGCTAGAAAAGTATGTGTTGGATCAGAACAAGCATGTCTTTAAGGTTTTTTGTTTTTTCTGCTCATTAAAAATTAGGCACCACAGTGTTAGCTGTAATGGTCTGACTGGGTCCATTCCATACCCAGAGGGATCTTTAATGTGAGTCTTTGTGAAGATAACGAAAAGAATTTTTTCAAAATGCCTGAACCTACCCCCCGAACGATGAGAAATTGTATCGTTACATGAGAAGTGAGAACACCACTTACCCGTCCCACTTCTTTGGTGTAAGAGAAGAGAACTAGGGAGCAAAGAGAATCTATTTGGAGCTACAACAATAGTATTGGTTACAGTCTCTGCAGCAAACAGATGGCCTAATCAAATTAGATAATTTGAGGGCAGTTAATGAAGAGACTATTTAGAAAGGCATGGTAAGATGCAGGGACCATACTGGTGCTCGAAACAGCAGAGCTATTGCCATGGCCCAGCCTGAAGAGTGGAAGAGAAGGTGCGGTCACCAGAACCTGGAAGGAAAGTGTTGCATGGAAAGGGTCACTATGAGAGGAGTTAGGACTTTCTGCCAAGGGACACACTCAGCCAAAGATAACTCCACAGGAAGGGAGCAAGGGAAAACATACCCTAACCTCTCTTTGCTCCCTGAAATTGCCCACTCTTGCTTCCCATTGGCCAAACCCAACCCCAAGCCAGACAGCAGGGGAACCCACTGACCAAAAACATCACCCTAGCTACTCAGGAGTTGTTTAAAGACATTATATTTAATCACTTCCTGACTAATATATTATTGTTTTATCTCCCTGGTTTTTCTGATCATCTCATTTTTACAGCTCAAAACTTGTAATGGCTTCCTATGGCCCACCAGATACTTCCCCACCTCCTCAGTTTAGTGAGATGTTCCATGGTTTGCTCCCACCCCACTTTCTAGCCTTAGTCTCCTGCAGGCCTCCTTCACTCTCACTCCACCCGCCAATGAGGTCCTCTCTGATTCAAAATCTTTCTTCTCTCTATAATAGCCCCCTGTCTGTGTACCAAACTAACACAGCCTTCAAGACTCAGCTCAAACGCCACCTTCTCCGTGATGCCTTCCCTGCCTCTCCAGGCAGATATCTTTCCATCTTTGAAGGGCCATGGCACTTTACTTCTACGTTACAAGGGACTTACATTTTTCCCTTCTATTACAGTTTTACATACATTTCTTATTAGATTGTTCCTTGAGGTCGGAGACAGAGTCTTAATGTGGAAAGTTAAACTTCAGATCTAAGATTCTTATTTACTCCTCATAAAAATATCACAGAGAGATTTGGGTTCAAAACCTGATTCAGGGTTTGTAAACTTAAGCAGGTTATATCTCTGTCATTAACCTGTGAAAGGGGGGATTGTAATATCTTAAGATTTCTTTTAAATTCCATTTTCAGTCAATAACAATGTATATCAATTTCCCATTGCTGCTGTAACAAATTACCACAAACCTAGTGTCTTAAAAAAACACAAATTTAGCATCTTAACAATTCTACTGACAGAGGTCAGAAACCCTAAAATCAACGTGCAGCAGGGCTGCATTCCTTCTGGAGGCTCTCAGGGAAAATCCTGCCTTGCCTTTTCTGGCTTCTAGAAGCCACCTGCACTCCTGGGCTCAGGGTCCCTTCCTTGCATCGCTACCTCTGCTTCCTCCGTGTCACTGCCTGCTCTCGCCCTTCCTGGCCCTGTGTTTACATTGGGCCCACCAGGGCGACCCAGGGTAGGGTCTCACTATCTTGCCCAGGCTGGTCTGGAACTCCTATACTCAAGTGATCCTCCCACCTGGGCCTCCCAAGGTGCTAGAAGCTACCACACCTGGCCAGACAATGTGGCTCATCTTCACGCTCTATGTGTGTGTTTGTGAGACACAGAGAGAGAGAGAGAGACAGAAACAGAGACAGAGAGAGTGAGTACATGAGGAGGGAGGCAAACAGGAATAATAAACCACCAGTACTGAAAAGTTCTCTTTCTTGGGAAGGGAAATGGAAGATTCCTCTGGCCACTGGGGGTGGAGGATGAACAGGAGGATCGGGCCCACGATTCAAGAGGTCAAGACCCTCGGATGAGCTCTCTGAGTAAGGAGTGAGACTAAAATCCAGGCTGCAGCCCACCGGTGTTGCTTCCTTCCTTAAGGGAAGTCCATGCCTACTGGAAACCTCCACCCAGGGGAGCCCCCTGAATTGCCCTCACTCACATTGTTCTGAGCTGCAGAGGAACCTTCCCCAATCCACAGAAACTTGGGTTCCAGATAAAAAGAGGGAGAAGCTCCCTCGACAACAGGTGGAGCAACTGAGTTTGAACTGTGGCAGAGAGCTCGGGTTCCTTTCTCAAAGCGTGGCCCAGTGCCAGCGTCATCTGCGGCTGGTGCACATGCAGAACCGCAGGCCCTGCCCCAGGCCTCCTAACTCAGAATCTGTATTCTAACAAGATCCTGGGTGATCTGTGCACACTTTACAGCTGGAGAAACATAAACCTCACCTACCCATTTAGACAAGGCCCTTTGCTCTAAGACCAGGAAAAGGCCAACGGGTGCCCTGTGATCTGGTTCATCTTCCACTCCACACAAAGTCCGAAATCCACAAGGCCAGCTTCTAGATTCCAATTTAATATCACTAGCATCATTGTTACTGATATGTGACATTGGACAGTGAGCACCATTGCTATGGGTTGAATTGTGTCCCTGAAAAATTAGTACGTTGAAGTCTTAGCACCCAACACTCAGAATGTGACTTTATTTGAGAAGGGGTCATTGCGGATGTAGTTAAGATAAAGTCACGTTGGAGTAGAGTGGACGCCTAATCCAATATGACTGGTGTTTTTATATTAGAGGAAATTTGGACCCAGGAAACACCCAGGGAGGACACCAGGTGAAGACGAAGGCAGAGATCAGAATGATGCTTCTACAATTCAAGGAACACCGAGGATGGCCAGCAAACCTCCAGAGCTAAGGGAGAGGCCTGGAACAGACTCTTCCTCACAGTGCTCAGGGGAACCAGCTCTGCCAACACCTGGAACTCAGAACTGGGAGACTACAAATTTCTGTTGTCACCTCATTTGCGGTATTTTTTTCTATATGGCAGCCCTAAAAAACTAATTCAGCCTCCAATTTGTCACCTGAAAAGAGGGAATCTAGATTGAATGTGATGGTTTCCTGCCAGCTGTAAGCTTTTATCACCTATTATTTTATTATCTAAGATTTTATGACGATTATTTCAGGGCCTAGGAGCAAGGATTAATCCTTAGCTTCATGCATGTTTTAAAACATTCCCTTTTTTTGTTATGTTTAAATTCTATTAAATCAACAAGTCCATTCCTGAAAAGGCTTAATTCTGACTTGCACTTACTTGTTATACAGGACAATGTCCGGCCTCCACACCAGGTCGCTGGGAATCCTGATGGAGTCGAGCCCGTCGTATTGGTCTCGGTCCCATGTGAGATAGGCGTCTTGCCAGATTTGGCGGATCCATAAATAGGCGGTCAGAATTTGGTTTCTTTCATCCTATACAGTGAATCCAGATGTGACTTTATCCAGTAGACACCTCAACCAAATGTCTTCCATCTTTAGGACACTTGTTCTTCATAACAAGCATTTCGAGAACATGAATCTATTTTCAATCAATGAGAGCTTTTGTCTGCTCTATCCCTTGATTGACTACCAATGCCACATTATTTTCTTCCTTCTGGATTTACTGTTCAGAATGTAAAGTGGACACATTTTTAAGTGTTTAGATCTTTGCATGGGTCTACTGCTCAAGTTTCCCTGAAAATTGATCAACTAATGATGTACTTGAATGAGAAAGTCAGGAAATCTCTACAATGTACAAATGAAAAATCCTTCAAATTTCATAACATTGTGTAATTAAATGTCTATAAGCATTAAATAAGCAATATCATCTTAAAACACCACCTTCCTTTTTTTTTCCAAATTGAAATTAAATTCACATAACATAAAACTCACCATTTTAACCATTTTAGAAGTGTACAATTCAGTGGTTTCCAATGCATTCACAGTGTTGCGTAACCATCACCACTATCTAATTCAATTATTATCATAGCCCCTAAAAAGAAACCCCATTGACCATTACACAGTCACTGGCCTGTCGCCCTCCCTCTCCCCAGCCCCTGGCAGCCTCTATTCTGCTTTCTGTCCCTATGGATTTCCCTATTTTGGACGTTTCGTAGAAACGGAAGCATGTAATATACAGCACCACCTTTCTTTAGGTTATCTAAGACTGTTCCAGTTAATAACCAGGATTAGATAACGTTTAGTGGAATTAGTTAGTTCTGTGAAAAGCTTCCTTCCCCTGGCAGCTTGCAGGGGCTGTCTGCTCTCATTCCCTTTCCCGTTCCCAGCGAGACATTCCCTTTGGAAAAATGGTTGTTTTCACTCTGAGAACCATTCCAAAGAGTCGCCACTATGCATTACTCACCATGTCCTTAATCTGAGAAAGTGTAATCTGCAGCGTGACATTCAGGACTTTATCTGTATCTTCCACTGGACGAAGAGCACTGGAATAATCTTCAAAAAGGTCATTAAACAACTTCCGGGCATATTTTCCATCGGCTGTTTCTACAGCTGCTCAAAAAGAGGGACCCAGATCAACATTCAGAGTGCTGTGTGTATTTCAAGACCAAGATACCAGTCTGAAGTTGAAAACTGGGACAGTGCAGCATGAGCTAGGGACAAGCTTTGTGTCTGTGGATGAGTTGTTTTCTGGCACCCACCACCCAGACCAGCGTGCGTCAGTGAGAAGCACGGGGCCGTTCCGTGCAGTTGGGTCGTCTGTTCTGTCTTCCCTGCCCCGTCCCACCTCCCACCAAAGAAATGGCCCCAGATAAGCCAAGATGGTTGTATGTCACCAGCCTCTCACCTCTCAGTCTGGAAGCAGCAAAGTAAATCCAGCAAAAGGAGATGCAGGAATGGGACCAGTTCATCTTTTCCTGAGCCTCTATGAAGTCCCACCAGGCGGTGTGGACTTCCACTTCCCTCTGTGAATACAGAGGCCTGGGCACAGAAAGCCCACACTGCCACAGTCTCACCGTGGCAGACGGAGCACTCGGGCTTGCACTGCACGTAGGACTGAGGTCCTGAGACCCAGACCCATCCTCCCTCCCCTCCTGTAATCTGAGACTGGCAGCTCTGGTGTCTGAGATGCCAGGAACCCAGGGCGGGTTAGGTCTGGCGGTGCTGCTCCAGGGGCCGGCGTTGGGGGCAGCTCAGTTGAAGGTCCTTAGCCACCCTCAGCAGCAGCAGCCAGACCAAAGGACAGAAGGCAGGAGCAGGAGTCAGGGGTTTGCCTGACACCCCACAGACTCTACCTAAGTGGAATGAGAGCTTTCTCCACCTGCAGCTAAATCTGCTTGCTGCAGATTTAGCCTGAGTCCAAGGACTAAGGGAAGCTAGACAGATCCAGCTTTATGGGCTTTTAGCGCATTTCAAGAGAGAAAGAGATCCATGATCTCCAGAACACATCGGCATCTGGGCTTATTCTCCACTCCTGCTTCTGACCACCTCTTCCGCTGCGGCACTGGGCACAGTCTTGCGTAGTAAACGTGTGTGAGTACACGTGCGAGGGCTGTGCTGCACGGGAAGAGAGTGTTCACTCCCTGAAGAAGCAGCAACACTGAATTGGGTTTGAACACCTGGGTTGAACTGCCAGCTCGAACCCAGACTGGCTCTATAATTCTGGATCAGTTACCTAACCTCTCTGAGCCTTCCTGAACTACAGATCAGGGAAAATAATATTCCCTCCCTTCCAGAGCTACGTGGATGCTATCTGTGAGAGCACTTTGTAAATGTTAGCAATTTTCACCTCTGATCAGCTTTGCAGATCCAGAATTTCTACATTTAACCAAGTCACCCAATGTTTACCAGCTCTAAAAAATGTTGTAAAGGTTTCAAAGGCTATTCGAATCAGCATGAGAGTGATTCACAACCAATGATGATATTGCTAAGGATGATACCTTTTGCATTTGAATGCTACTTTATATAAAATTTCACTGTCATTTCTCACATCTAATCTAATTTTGCCCCCGCAAAAGAATGTCAATTTCTAGTTGTCATGTCTGGGAACTCCTGTCTGTCCTTCCTCTTGTCTGGGGAAACTGCCTTGGAAACCAAATTAAGACAATTTGTTGCCTGGAGTCCAAGCAAGGAAATTGGATAGCTCTATTTCATCAGGTTACAGCCATCGATGAGTCACCCCACCCCTCTCCAAGAATATCTCCTCTGAGTGGAACAGACACTCAAGCCATCAGCAAAACATGTTTTTTAATTGCCTAGCCCCTTGTGTTGATTGTGAAGATGAATTATTTTCCTGTCACCCCTAGCCTGACTGCCCCATCAGATGACATCCTGGTGCCCACGCTCAGGCCTCCTTCAACGAACCGTCCACACAGAAATCTCAGAGGCTGAAGGCGTTTTTGAAATTGAGCTTAGTACCTCATTTCCACATGAGGAAACTGAGGCCTGGAGAGGCACAGTGGCTGCCTCCAGCAGCGCTGGCCAGAGACAAGATCCAGACCCCCTGCCCCATCCATTGCTCACAGTGACACTCACACTGTGTCTCCTTCTCGCTATCTTGCATCAACATGGCATTTGACGCCAGTTAGACAGTGATTTCTTGTGGGGAGAGACCCTCCGCATTTCTCTAAGTCCTCAGAGCACTCACGGGGTTGACTTGTAGTTCACGCAGGCTCTGCCTTGAATGGTCTCCCTTTCTTCCTGATCCCTCTCTCGTCCCCCCGGGTCCCTGCTTCCCTCAAGGACTGCTTTTTGGTTGAAGCTGCTGAGAACCTTTGCCCATTGGGTCAAATCTCCTTGGGGCAGCCCTGGCTCCATTCTGGGGGTGACAGTGCTTCTCTCCTTGGAGTTGAGCTCCTGTCTGACAAGGAACGCTAGTGAATTCTTTTGCTAAAAGACCCTCTCCTGGCCGGGCGCAGTGGCTCACGCCTGTAATCCTAGCACTCTGGGAGGCCGAGGCGGGTGGATAGCTCAAGGTCAGGAGTTCAAGACCAGCCTGAGCAAGAGGGAGACCCCGTCTCTACTATAAAATAGAAAGAAATTAATTGGACAACTAAAAATATATGTAAAAAATTAGCCGGGCATGGTGGTGCATGCCTGTAGTCCCAGCTACTTGGGAGGCTGAGGCAGGAGGAT
>CAUYRT010084323.1:0-14681 GCA_963574885.1 Lepilemur ruficaudatus
ATGGTGGTGCATGCCTGTAGTCCCAGCTACTCAGGAGGCTGAGGCAGAAGGATTGCTTGAGCCCAGGAGTTTGAGGTTGCTGTGAGCTAGGCTGATGCCACGGCACTCTACAGCCCGGGCAACAGAGTGAGACTCTGTCTCAAAGAAAAAAAAAAAAGAATATTGGTTGTTCATGCATATACTTAAAAAGTAAGAATAACTGTCTATAGTAAGTTGATGTATTAGATTTCTCTTTCTCAGTGAAAATTAGGCTCTATCATTACAGAGAAGTAGGCGTGTAGGTGGCATGGAAAGAAGAGTAGAGAAAGAATAATAGAATTTTAGAACTGGAGGAACCTTAGTCATCACCTAGATCTACTTTAGTGACTCTAGAGGAAAAGGAGGAGAGGAGTTATCACATCATCTATTTCTCCCTAAACAAAATAAACACCCCTCCTCAAGATTCTGATTCACAGCTACTGTCACTAATGTGAATGCCTTGTATCTCTCAGGCATGCTGGGCCAGAAAAGTTGGGAATCTCAGATCTTAATATACATAGTTAAAAAAAAAAGTCAAAGTTCATGACTGGCCAGATACATCACACTACTGCCAAAAGAGAAAGGTTAGAGATACAGTCTTGATGCTTTGAGAATCTGTTCTTGCTTCTCAATACTCTGTAATTCAAACTTTCTTCTTCTAAAAAAAAAAAAAAAAAAAAAAAAAAAGAGATATCTGGAATTACCAGGGAATGTGTCCTATGAATGGAAATAGAAAAACATCCTAGGTAACTCAGGTAGATTAGGCATGGTTTTAGAGAATAAAATATAAATGACTTTTTCTTAAAAAAGAATTAACTCCTGTACTACATACTTCCTTGCCTTCTGAGCTGTACCTACATGATGTTTGTGTAATCTCTAGTCAAGCCAGGACTTTTCTTTTGAACACCCTCCAATATTTGAAATGAATAGAAACAAGTCTTTTGTGTAGTTCCCTATGAGCTCAACTTAAATTTTTGTTTTTCATTATTATAATTAAAGGATTACAGGACAATCCTTACCTGATATTTATTTGGTAATGTGGAGACTAACCTTCAAGAACCCGCAAATCCTTCATTAATATGATAAAAGCTAAAACAAGGATAAATCTGGGCGTGAACAGGCTCAAGAACTCACTAGAATGAAACTAGCCATGCCTATAAAAATCACAATTACTAAGTGGGTTTAAGTTGAAGGGTGTTTCTGGGTTTGCAATCCAAATTGTGTAATCAGAATGCTAACACTGCTCTGAGATATGTCTGGGCACCTTTCTATATTGTCCTGTATCTGAACTCTCCCATTTAACATTTTTCCTGACAATGTCATTGGTGAGGGCACACCCAAGTTTGCCTAATACTGAGAGTTGTCCTAAACATTACTCAAAATAACATTTATGTTAACCAAATTACTTCCTGTAATAGGAACCATGTGCCAATAATGTGACTATTTTTATCCTTCAATGGCTTTCATAAATTAAGCTACTCCTAGTTATAATATATAACCAGGTTATAATCAGAAGCCTGACATACTCTGTATGGTAAAATGGTAGTTGAAATAAAAACAGAAACAAAGCATATGTGTTTTAACAACAGGTAAATACAATCAGAAAAATAAACTGAAAATATTTCCTTGTAACAGTAAAGATATAGTAGTTTTACAAATAGGCACTTGCTCAATACATTTAATTTATCTTGGCTAAATGGTAAAGAATGAAGATTTTATTTAGTTTCTTGCTACGTGCCTTGGATAACAGAGGCAGAGAAAATTAATTGTAGGCAAAGCTGCCTCTGTAAAGTTTTGCTGAAGAGCTTTACGTAGCAATAGTCTTTCCTCGGATTTCCTACCATTAATGGTAGAGAGTTTGAAGCAAATGAAAGTTACTAAAACCCAGTTGATTAAATATAGAATCATTAATATCTTTAAATAAAACAATCAATAGTGGAAACTGTTGCCTAATACTTTAGATAAATAAGTAGGCATGACTAAGTGCATATACATCAGGACAATCAGACTATTATGTTACTGGCTATATTATCTAGGCATACTACAAAAGCTATTTCAGTATATCAAACACCTGAAATCACTGTCTTAACATAACACAGATTTAATTTTCCACCCTTCGACTTTTTAAAAAACCAAAGCAGTGGCATCGTAAGAATGACTCAGAATTAGACAAAGATGATTAAAAGTAGAACCAAAGACAATTACTCTAACATTCATATTTATTAGATTTTTTTCCTCTCTATATGGGTAGGTTCTCATCTTGGTGGGAAATCTAAGTGGGAAAACAAGTTGAAACAAGGCAAAATCTGAAAAGGCTAGTAGCCTCTTTACATAATAGATTCTAAATTTACTGCAATGAAACTAGATAGACGTAGAAAAACTTACATGAGATTAATGGGGTTTAAATAAATAGATGAGTAAAAAAACAGCAGGCAATTTTAGGCAAAGTAATTAAGCAGTAAGATGGCAATGTAAACCAATGTATACAGAAAGTCAAATTATTTGTTCTTTATGTTTCTAGCCTACTCCAAAATAACAGTGAAAAGATTCTTATTTGACTTTTTAATATAATAAGCATATAGTTTTAAAAAGACATACAGAGCCTACATATGGCCCCCTAAAGCCCCAAAAGGTGCTTTAGTTAAAATCTATAGTTTAGTCCAAACCATCTGTTACATAAGTGATTTACGTTGACAGCTAACCATGTATAGAATAAGCTGTGATAGTAGCACGGAACCATGGACTACACTTCATGTACAGTACATAAGTGTATATTCCTTAGTATATTAATAGGCATTTGGTGACAAAACAGTTTGGGGCAGGGATGGTAAATAAATTTGGCAAATCTATTTGATAGTTAAGTTGATTTCTATGATGTGTTATTTCTCATACGCTTCAATATCCTAATGGATATTAGGATCCAAATTGGATCCTCATTAATTTGGATATTCTCCAAAATATCAATTGGGATATTCTCCCAATCAATATCAATTTGGATATTTTCCAAAAAAAGAGTAGTCAGCATTCCTAAAAGTATCACAAGAGATAACTCATTTTGTATCAAATACCTTGTGTAATTAGTGTCCTATAGTACACACTTTGCAAAATGTTGAACTAATTCATATAAATATATAAGGTTAGAAGACTACTCCCTGGATCATCATCCCCATTTGCTTGCTCACTCATTCATTCACTCAGCACTGTTTCCATTAACCAGTATTTTCCAAATTTGCCTAGTCAAAACAATCATGGGGGTAATTGTTAAACTACAAATTCCTGGGTCACAGAACTAATGCTTTGACTCAATTTCATAAGAGGTGACTGAGATTCTGTAGTTTTAACAAGCGCCTCAGGTCACTCTTATAAAGCTTCATTTATTCATTCATTCAACCATCCATCACCTGTTTAAATATTTGAGTGACCAAAAGTCCCAGGCATTTTTCTATGTGCCAGGGATAGAAAAGCAAATAAGAAAAAGTTCCTGTTGTCATGCAGATGTGGCAAGATCAATAATAAAAGAAAATTATTAATCAAGATAATTTAAGGTTTTAAGTGTTATAGAGAAAATAGAGTGACTGGAGAGGCTATTTTGGATTGGGTGAACTGTGAAGATCTTTCTAAGGAGGTAACCCTTAAAACGAGACCTACATGAAAAGGAGCCAGACAATGAGGATCTTGAAAAAGATAGGTCAGGGCAGAGAAGTAGCTGTGCAAAGGCCTTAAAATGGTAATATGCTTGATATGTTTGAGAAACATTAATGCAGCTAAAGCATAGTAAGACAGTGTTTAAAAAAAGAAGCCAGCAAATTAGGTGGCAGCTATATCTTGTGGTCTTGCAGACCATGGTAAGGAGTGTTAATTTTACTCTGAAAATTAGCATCATGACAGGTGTGATTAACTTTTCAAAAGATGCAGGCTGCTAGTTGGAGAATGGATATGGGGGAGCAAGACTAGAAATGGGGGGAACAAATTAAAAATCTACTGCAGAAACCTCAGAAAGATATAAGAATGACTACAGTGAAAATAGTAAAAATAGGTAGATGATATCTTTTGGAAGCAGAGCTCTTGGCTAGTTTACAAAGGTAGTGTCCATGTTACTTTCAAATTTGTAATTCTTTCATTTATTCAACGAATATTTTTGAGCACCGTGTACATGTGAAACACTGTTCTAACTATAAGTAATGTAATAACAAAATCTCTGCCATCAAGAATCTTATATTTTAGTGAGAAACAGACCAACAATAAATATGTCAAGAGTGATAAGTCATGGGCCAGGTGTGATGGCTCACGCCTGTAATCCTAGCACTCTGGGAGGCAGAGGCAGGAGGATGGCTCAAGGTCAGGAGTTCCAAACCAGCCTGAGCAAGAGTGAGACCCCATCTCTACTAAAAATAGAAAGAAATTAATTGGCCAATTAAAAATATATATACATAAAAAGGAATGGTAAATCATAAAACAAACAAAAAAGCAGAGCGAGAGAATACAGAGGATTAGTGGGGGAGTGGTTTGTGTGCCAGTTTGGATACTGAGTCTGAAAAGGCCTCTCAGATGAGACAATGAGCAGAAACTTGCAGTAAGGCACTTAGCCATACAAACATCTGCAGAAGAACATTCCAGGCAGAGGGAACAGTTAGTGCAAAGATCCTGGAGCAAGAGAGTGTTGGCATGTTCAATGAACAGCAAGGAAGCCAGGTTATCAGGCAGAATAAACAGGTGAAAGTGATAGGGCATGGAATAAGAGACGGATACAGGTGTTGGAGGAGGGAGCACAGATCATATGATGAGGCCTTGTAGGACACAGTCAAGACTTGATTTTACTTTGAGTGAGACAGGAAGTCATTGGAAGGTTTTGGTTTATGTTTTAACATGATCTCAATAGCTGTAGTCTGGAGAAGAGATTGCAGTGGGCAAGCACAGAAGCAGAGAAAAGTTAGAGGGCTTTTACAGTGGTCCAAGAAAACATAATGGCAGTTTGGATCAGGTCAGAAAGTAGCAGAGGTTATGAAAACTGGTCAGATGCTAGGTATGTTGACTAGGTATGTTTCAAAGGAGGGACTGACAAGATTAGCGTGCTGATGGACTGGATATGAGGTGGGAGACAAAGAAAGAAGCCAAAGATTTTTCTACAGCAATTAGATGAATAGAGATGTCATTTATGGAGTTGTGGAAGACTGAGAGAAGAGCAAGTAATCTAAGTCAAAGGCACAGTGCTTAAGATGGGGTTTTCCAGGCCAGCTTGGTAGTGAATTCTATGCAATGTCAAACCAGTGGCATGGATTTTTTTTGTTAGGTATGGGGTCTCCACATACCTACCAAAAGATAGTAAGAATTCATTTATAGAAGCAGAAGTAATCCAAATGTCCATTGATGGATGAATGGATTAGCAAAATGTGCTATACACATGCAGCCTTTAAAAAGGAAGCAAATTTGGACACATGCTACAACATGGATGAATCTTGAAAACAATACACTAAATAAGCTAGCCATAAAAAAGACAAATAGCTTATGATTCCACTTGTATGAATTATCTAAAATAGTCAAATTTATATAAATATAAAATAGAATGGTGGTTACCAGAGGCTGGAAGGGGGAGGGTAAATGGAGAGAAAGCTGTCCCAGAGAACAGATATGAGGCAGAGTGAAAAGAGAATACAAGATTGGGAAGCAGATAAAGCTCCAGTGAGATCTTAGCTCTACATATGCTATTCATGTAACCCTGGAAAAATGATTTAACATTTCTTAGCTTTAATTTACCATTTATACAACATGAATAATACTATACCATAGAAAATTGAGATGAGTCATGGAATGATTCTCAAGAGAAATAATAAAAATTACAATGCTACAAATAATCATAACAATTAGAACTTACGTAATTTCTTAGAACTCTAAACTTCAAGCATTTTGTAGTACAATAGTGCTAAGGAAAATATCAAAGTAACGTGGTTGAATGCTTAGCACTGATATATACATTGACTTAAAATTGTACAGTCATGTATTACTAACAGTTTAATTCACCAGTCTTCAAATTTTTTTTTTAACTTCCTACTTCACAGAACTACTTCAAAGTGTGATACATTTACAGTTGGGACCAAATATGCATTGACATATGATTTGGGATTTTGTGATAAATTATGCTAGTAATTGTTGAGGACTGTCTGTACAATACTCCCAGTACAATTTTATTAACGACTCCATTCAAATAAACAATAACTTAGTTCCATAAGTTTTAAACATGTCTAAAGTTGTGCTGGATGCTGTGAGCAATAAAGGAATAAGCATATTTCCTGACATTAAGTAGCCCATAATCTAGTTGAAGAGTCAAGTTCAACATAAGAAACTAAGAATGGTAGTAATAACCGTACCTTACGTTTAATAACTTTATAGTTTTTAAAACATTTTCACATATCTCATTTGAGTCTCATGGTAACCTGTGATACAGGCAGGAAACATATAAAAAAGCTAAAGCTAAGTTAGGCTCAATGGTTTGGCCTAGGCATACTGAATGTAAATTTCAAAGACTGTCTTGAACCTGAATTCTGATTTTTCTATTATATTATGCTGGCTGTTCACGAAATTTAGGCACAAGAATAATATTAGTAACATAGGTCTATATTATCGAAAGGTAAGAATAACATAAAAGACATCATAACAAAGCATTTATGAAATAATTAAATTTGCTGGGCGTGTAAATTATTTCATTTATGAAATAATTAATTTGCTAGGATTACACCTGTAATCCTAGCACTCTGGGAGGCTCACTTGAGGTTAGAGTTCGAGACCAGACTGAGCAAGAGCGAGACCTCATCTCTACTAAAGATAGAAAGAAATTAGCCAGACAACTAAAAATAGAAAAAATTAGCTGGGTGTGGTGGTGCGCGCCTGTGGTCCAAGCTACTTAGGAGGCTGAGGCAGAAGGATCACTTGAGCCCAGGAGTTTGAGGTTGCTGTGAGGTAGGCTGACGCCACAGCACTCTATCCTGGGCAACAGAGCAAGACTCTATCTCAAAAAAAAAAAAAAAGAAAGAAAGAATTAAATTACAAATCATCAAAGTAGTTATCTAATGTGTGGAACTACACAGTGACCACAGATGGCCATACTGTGCCTACTACAACAGGGTTCAGAAACACTGCCTACCCAGGTAAGACCACTCCCATCCCTTTCTGCTAAGAGCATGGCAGGACATGGGGAAGGTAAAGGGAAGCTCATGTGGTTATAGAATCCAAGAGAGTCAGAACTGAAAGGGTAGGAAATTAGGAAGAGATAAAGAACATCCACCCGAGAACAGTAAATACGCTTCTGATTTAATGTGCGCAAAAACAGTTTAGTAACCAAACTATCTTACTTGTGTCATTTTTATACTTTTGATTACTTCTGTAAGAATACAAATATACAGACATATTTATTGTAATTTTAACTAAAATGTCTATTAAATTCATTTTGTATTAAACATCTTAATAAGTTTCAACTGTGATTTCAGCTTCTCTTTTCGCTCTGCCATTTAACCATGTCAATTAAAAGTTGAAGTATTTTACCAGATACCAGTTTTTAAATATATGTGCTGGAATATTTTTCAAATCTCTTCAAAACTTGCTAATCTTTTTTTTTTTTTTTTTTTTGAGACAGAGTCTTGTTCTGTTGCCCCGGCTAGAGTGCCGTGGTGTCAGCCCAGCTCACAGCAACCTCAAACTCCTGGGCTCAGGTGATCCTCCTGCCTCAGCCTCCCAAGTAGCTGGGACTACAGGCACGCGCCACCATGCCTGGCTAATTTTTTCTATATATTTTTAATTGGCCAATTAATTTCTTTCTATTTATAATAGAGACAGGGTCTTGCTCTTGCTCAGGCTGGTTTCGAACTCCTGACCTTGAGCAATACGCTCACCTCGGCCTCCCAGAGTGCTAGGATTACAGGCGTGAGCCACCACGCCCCAGCCTTCTTTTTTAACAGGCTTAGTCAGAGCCTAGGCAACTGTATCTAACAAGATTAGTACTGCTTGTATTGTATCTATTTTTAATTTGTACTCTATTTATGGGAAGCATGCTGGTATTTCATTTACTGACAGTTTCTATTTTAAAAGAAACCATAAAAGCAGTGACTCAATTTAAGGAAAAAATATTAAATGCAAACATGATCCATAAAAATGGAAAGATTATAAAGGTAGTCTCCAAATGATGGAATTTAGGGAAAATTTCCTATTATCATATCAAATCTGTACAGCAACCCTGTGAGGAAGAATTATTCCCACATTCCTAAAGAAATCAGCTCAGAGAAAGCTGAAATGATTTGTCGAAGGTGGTATGTATAGCCAATAAAGCCAAGGGAACTACAGCAGAGCCAGGTCTCAGCCTTGGTCTTTTGACCATCTCAGAGGCAGTAAGTGATACAAGGGTCCACAGCTGAGAAAAATCATGGATCAAGGCAGTGTGAGCTTTATGTAATACTTTTAAAAACCTTAAAAAATCATGGAGGACTGAAAATCACAGAGAAGGAATAAACACAGCATATGTCTGGGAAGGTTTGCTTGGAAAGGTTGGGTCATATTAGGAAAAGTCTTGGAAGACAAATAGAGAAGTCTAAAGGAGATGGAAAACAACTGAAATTCTCTATGTAGAAGTCTAAAAATGAAAGCAGTATTTTAGGTAAAGAAACATGAATGCAATATGCAAAATGAAATAAATCCAAGATTTATCAGAGACAGGCAGACACACTCATTATTAGACCACTGTAATTTGTCCATGTGCTAACAGCATCTCTAAAGTGGTCTTTAGGATAACAGTAATAGTTGTCATCATTAATTCAACCAATACTTTGAATGCCTATCATATGTCAGGTGTGTGCTAAGCACTATAAATACTACAAAAGGACCTCTTGTTCTCAAGAAATTGGGAGGGGGAAAAATACGCATACAGTTATAAAACAGTAAAAATAATTATTATAGGCCAAGTGCAGTGGCTCATACTTATAATCCCAGCACTTTGGGAGGTTGAGGTGGGAGGATCGCTTGAGGCCAGGAGTTTAAGATCAGCCTGGGCAACACTGAGAGATCTTTTCTCTACAGAAAAATAGAAAAATTAGGCCAGGCGTGGTGGCTCACGCCTGTAATCCTAACACTCAGGGAGGCCGAGGCAGGAGAAGCACTTGAGCTCAGGAGCTCCAGACCAGCCTCAGCAAGAGTGAGACTCCAAGAAGCTGGCCAGGCATCTAAAATAGAAAAAATTAGCTGGGCATGGTGGCTGCACGCCTGTAGTTCCAGCTACTCGGGAGGCTGAGGCAGGAAGATAGCTTGAGCCCAGGAGTTTGAGGTTGTTGTGAGCTAGGCTGATGCCACTGCATTCTAACCCAGGCAACAGAGTGAGACAATGTCTCAAGAAAAAACAAAGAAAGAAAGAAAAATTAGTAGAGCTAGGTTATGTGAACCTGTAGCCCTGGAGTTTGAGGCTGCAGTGAGCTATGGTCATATTACTGCACTCCAGCCTCAATGACAGAGACCTTGTCTCTAAAAAAAACTATTATAGTCTAAGTAAAGATACCTTCAGATTCATGAAGGAAAGAAAACAAAATGAAGCAGTGGTCAGGGGTAGCATCAAGTGAATAACTGAGTTAAATCTTGAAGGATGGATAGTTCATCAAAAAGCAGAAAAATGGGTGGGGGGAAACGGAGGAGAGACATTCCAGTCAGAGGTGCTGACAATTAGGACTTAGCTAATGGAGATGTTCCAGAGGTAAAATAACAGGAATTAATATACCTAATACATTTTTAAAAAAGGAAAAAAGACTATTGTCATTGTCAAAGAAAGCTGGTGAGATAAGCAGGACCAGTCAGCATCTGTATGTCCAGCTTCTGATTCTTCCCGCGCCCTCATTCTCCACATTTAGTCAGCAAATCCAGTCTACTGTGGCTTCACTATGCTTCCATACCAATCTCTTTCCCATTGCACTGCCATCATTTAGATCCTCATCCTTTTCAGATTAGACCATTAAAACAGTTTAGTTACTCCCCGTGCCACCAATTCTCCCCTCTTCAAACAATTTTGCATTTTCCTACATATTAATAACCCTAAAACTCTGCCCTTATCATGTTTCTTAACTGCTTAAAAAACAAAATAAATACTTTAAAAGATTTCCAACTGACAATGCCAGGAGTCTCCAACCATTTTGTGAAGAGATTATTTTCACTTCTTGTTTATTTATATCCTGAAATCATGTGTTGGGTACTAATTCGAATCCCTCAAGGGAATGGGGAAGGGCTGTCTTTGCAGGCTGTGTCTTCATTCCTACTTTGAAGTCTCAGGCTAGGGGTGGTGGTGGCAGCAGAGGCAAATGCCTTAGACATCTATAAATGCATCCTGGTTTTCTTGTTTGAATTCCCTGACTTACAGGATGAACTCTAAAAACTTCATTTTGGCATTCAAGTCCTTTTGTAATCCAGCACCAGCTTACTCCTCTCTAACTTCATCACCTGCTGTTCTTAGTCATGAACCCTCTGCTCCATACTCTCTGGAATCTATGTGAGCCTTGATTCTACACTCATGCATCTGTGCTTATTTGCTTTTCAATTATTCATTGAAAATTTTCTTCTCCTTTCTCTTCAATTACCTGAGTTCTACTTCCTTCAAAGGCCTAATTCAAGTGCTTCTTCTTACCTCAAGGTTTAATTCTGAACAAGTTTAATACATGCTGCCTTGTATTATATTTAATTAATCATTGCATTAATTCAACATATTTACTATCATCTAGACTATGTGCTAGGCACTGGGGATACACAAAGATGATTAAAGCACAGTAGCTACCTTTAAGGGGCTTACAGCACACAGGGGTAAGATAAGTGATTAAAGTACTATATTAGGCCAGGCAGGGTGGCTCACACCTGTAATCCTAGCACTCTGGGAGGCCTAGGCAGGCAGATCGCTCAAGGTCAGGAGTTCAAAACCAGCCTGAGCAAGAGCAAGACCCCGTCTCTACTAAAAACAGAAAGAAATTAGTTGGACAACTAAAAATACATATATAAAAAAATTAGCGGGGCATGGTGGCACATGCCTGTAGTCCCAGCTACTCGGGAGGCTGAAGCAGAAGGATTGCTCAAGCCCAAGAGTTTGAGGTTACAGTTAGCTATGATGACGCCACGGCACTGTAGCAGGGGTGAACAGAGCGAGACTGCCTAAACAACAACAACAAAGACAGTTTCCTGGGCCAAATCCACAAACTGATCAGTCAAGAAAAGCATAAACGACAGAAGAGGGCATTACACAGTACATAGTTAAAGAGAAGAGAAAAATCTTACTAAGATAAAACAAAGAAGGAAAGATCTTAGGTCTGTTGCAAACATTATTCAAGAAAAATGTGGTACCTATGTCCTTCTTTAGCTTTGTGGATGGTCCAAATTATTTTCCATGCACTGTAAAAAAAAATTTCTTCCTATTTCCTTCATTTAAAAAGACGGTTTTGGAAGAGCAAGTATGATCATAATAGACTACCCCCTTAACAAGAATTGATCCAAACACCAAATTAGGGGCTAAGGAACTAAAGCTTTGAATTGGTGAGACTAAGAGACTACTTTGATGTTTTAAGAACCGGTACTGATTTCATGTCACAAATGTTAATTGCTTAATGCAAGAAGAATTTAACATTTCCTAACATTTCAAAGCTAGAAATTAAACTAGAGGCCAGGCGCGGTGGCTCATGCCTGTAATCCTAGCACTCTGAGAGGCCAAGGCTGGCGGATCGCTCAAGGTCAGGAGTTCAAAACCAGCCTGAGCAAGAGCGAGACCCCGTCTCTATTAAAAATAAAAAGAACTTAGTCAGACAACTAAAAATATATAGAAAAAATTGGTCGGGCATGGGGGCGCATGCCTGTAGTCCCAGCTACCCGGGAGGCTGAGGCAGGAGGATTGCTTGAGCCCGGAGTTTGAGGTTGCTGTGAGCTAGGCTGACGCCATGGCACTCTAGCCTGGGCAACAGAGTGAGATTCTGTCTCAAAAAAAAAAAAAAAAACCAAAAAACGAAAGAAATTAAACTAGAAACAACTATTGTTTTCTATTTTATGTTGAAATTTTAAAAAACATGTTTTAGTGTGTATATGTGTATACACATACATATTTTGAACAATTATCATGATCTTCCATAATTAAAAAAATATATAAATGGAATCTTACAGTATATGAACTTTTGAGACTGGCTTTTTTTCATTCAGCATAATACCTTGGAGATTCATACAAGTTGTTATGTATTATCAATACTAGTTCCTTTTTTTAAACATAGTTTTGAAATATTATTTATCTACTTGCTATGGCTTGAATATGCCCCCCCAAAAAGCATGTGTCAGAAACTTCATGCCCAAGGCAACAGTGTTGGGAGGTAGAGCCTAATTAGAGGTGATTAGGCCATGAGGGCAGAGCATGGATTAATGCTGTTATCATAGGAGTGAGTTTGTTATCTAAAAAAAAAAAAAAAAAAAAAGGGAGTTCGGTCCACTTCTCTCTCTTGCTCTCTCTCCCTCTTTCTGCCCTTCTGCCATGGGAAGATGCAGCAAGATGCCTAACAATGTTGAGTCCCTGATGACTAACGATGTGGAACATCTTCACCTGTGCTTATGGTACTTTTTCCTCTCCTCAACTTCATTTGGAAAGCTTTTACTTTTTTCTTCCCAGTTTTGAAGTTTTGTTCTGACTTATTTAGAACTTTTACATTATATTGTTCCCTGAAGTATGTTTTTGGTTAAAAACCTGACTTAGCATTTACTTAATACATTCCCAGAGAGTCTGTCATTTCCCACTGTATCTATCCCTTTCATCTTGTGATCTCTGTTCTATTAACAGCTCATTTAGGTTAGAATCCTTTCTTGAATATTCTCAGAGGGGATATACTCTTGAAATTTTTGTATATTTGTAACATAGCTCCCCCTCATAGGAGGATTGGAGATTGTAGTCTTTTTCTCTTGCTAATCTGTAAATACTTTTCACTGTCTCCTAGTTTCCAGTGTTGTGGATTAGAATTCTGATGCCAGTCTGAAATTCTGGATTCTAAAAATTTTACCAGAATATCCTTAGGTGTGTGTGTGTTTTTTTTATCACTGATCTTCCCTGAGACTTCATTCTGCACACTGAAGCCTTTAGTTCAGGAACATTTTTTCTATTTATTTTACTACTGCTTCTCCTCCATTTGTTCTTTTTTCTTCTTCTGGAACTTGTATTAGCTATTTTAGGTGTCCCAAATCTATCCACCAAGTTTCTTAACTTTTTTAAAAATATATTTTTGAATTTTGGCTCTGTGCTTTGAAATATTTCTTATACTTGATCTTTCAGGCCAATAATTGACCATACTCATTCATTCTTTCATTCAGTAATTATGTGCCAGGTGCCTACTAGACAGCAGTCTAGGCACTGGGGGCTGACAACAGATCAGCAGTGTGTACAAGACAAAAAGTTCCTCCTCGTTGTGGTGCTTACAATCCAGTGCAGATAGTTTATTTTAAAAAGTATGTTTGTATGAATTGAGAGTCAGATGGCATTTGGCTGGGCACTCATATTTTTTGTTCCATAAAGTCTTTTTTGTACTTCACTTGAACTTCTTTAAATGTTCCTATTATTTATTATTTTCATGTTTAAGTTACTGTCTCCTCCAGCATTTCTATTTATCTGGCTCAGCATATTGTTTATTCTAAGGGATTTTTCTCTTTCTGGTTGCCTGGCTTTCCCAGATGGGTTGGTTTTCTTTGTCTGCTCACAGGGGCTTGTTGGAGGACCACTACTGGTGGTAGTCTCAAGAAAACAGAAAGGCAAAGCAGTCTCTATCCTGTGGACAGGCAGTGCACCCCCAGGCAAGTCACCAGCCCACCTGAAGGCACAAGGAGAAACCTCCTTGTTCTCAGGTCTCCTTACATCTTCTAGCCAAAGAGATAGAGAGATCTCAGTGCCCTGGCTCTTTCCCTTTCTCCTTCCCTCCAGGAATCCATGGATCTCTACCAAGCCAAGCTCTTTCCTGAATCTGCCATTTTTATCCTAACCCTGAGCCTCTCCAGGCTCTTGTCCAGCCCTTGAGGAACAGGTCTTGTGCCAGCTCTCACTGACAGAGCTCTTCCAGAGCCCGAGACCTCACTTGCACCCAACTGTTCATTACATCAGGGCCATTTCACTCAAGAGGCAGACACAGGCTGGACTGAGGAACAGGGGGATACCGAAATATTCAAGTAGCCACCTTCCTAGAACCTTCTCTGAAAAGTCCTATTTACGGACTAAGACTAAAAACATTCAAATCTAGGCAAATAAATCAAAATTGCAAAGGGCCTCTGTGAAGTCCAAACATCTGTGGACTGCACTGTTTTCAACTACTGCCCTAAGTGTTAAGTTGTGAAAAAAAAAAATAAGTCTAAGAAATAAGGAAGATCTAGGCCGGGCGTAGTGGCTGATGCCTGTAATCCTAGCACTTTGGGAGGCCGAGGCGGGTGGATCGCTCAAGGTCAGGAGTTCAAAACCAGCCTGAGCAAGAGCGAGACCTCGTCTCTACTAAAAACAGAAAGAAATTAATTGGCCAACTAAAAATACATAGAAAAAATTAGCCGGGCATGGTGGCGCATGCCTGTAGTCCCAGCTACTCGGGAGGCTGAGGCAGGAGGATCACTTGAGCCCAGGAGTTTGAGGTTGCTGTGAGCTAGGCTGACGCCAC
>CAUYRT010084325.1:0-28585 GCA_963574885.1 Lepilemur ruficaudatus
ATATATATATATAGAAAAAATTAGCCGGGCATGGTGGCGCATGCCTGTAGTCCCAGCTACTTGGGAGGCTGAGGCAGAAGGATTGCTTGAGCCCAGGAGTTTGAGGTTGCTCTGAGCTAGGCTGACGCCATGGCACTCACTCTAGCCTGGGCAACAGAGTGAGACTCTGTCTCAAAAAAAAAAAAAAAAAATGAGGCAAGTCATTTATGTTTGTTGTTAATATCTGAGTGTTCACTTTTAGATACATGTGTTATCAAAGATATAACTTGGAGTAAAACAATCTCCTTACGTGCTTTCTAGGTTGAAATTGTAACAGTCACTAAAGTATAAATGCATATTTATAATTCTAAAATTAAAACACTTTAATAGTTCATGATGATTACATTAGCATTTGGCCTCTGATGCCAGCAAGCGCCTCCAGCCCACCTTTTGTCAGTGTGAAAATAGTCACTTCATCCCTGTATCTATCTGGCTTCTGAACCTGGGCATGTGTTGGAATTTTGGGTCGAATTAAGACTTACAGAGCAGAAGTATTTGTTGGGCCCCCTCAACAGCTAAAATCCATGAACTGCTGAAGCTGAGAGCCCTGTGGGTGCCCTAATTTTTTTTTTTCAGTTTTCCACCTTACGTTGTATGCATGTGTGTGCATGAAATAAATTGTCCTTTACCTGAGCTCACTGAAGTGGGTTTCTGTTCCTGGCACCTAAACTTGACACACTAAGCCAAGCACTTTGTATTTCACAAGGCGACTCACAGCCCTTCAAGGCTCTGTAAGTGTGTTTGACTCATGGGTGATGAGAATCATAATTTCTGAGGAATTGGAAAGAAAACGAAAAGCAGAGACCTGAAGTAACTTTCCCAGCAGCACATGAAAAGAAGCCTTCTAGGGAGCCAAAAGAGGCGTGTTTGACACTTATCTCTGGCTTTGGCATGAAGATTCACCTCTTCCATGTGAGCCAAGGCCAGCTGCTGCAGGGCCCGCTCCTGCTCACTCTGAGTGGGCAGCCCACGTGGTTAAGGATGACAGGACTGGGCTTTAGCTGGGGATTGTTAGATGTAATAACTTAATTTCGTTCACTTAGTTTTAAAAATTCTAATATACTTTGTGTAATAGCAATATTTGTAGGCATTTAAAAACTTAAATGGGGCTTTAAAATAACTTTGTTACTCCAGATGTCTCTACTTTGAATGGTGGAGAACTGGCAAGTTCTAAAATTAACTTTTATTTATTTAAATCAGACCAGCCTAAGACTCCTATTTCAAAGCATTATAAGATAATGTAGCTATTGCTGCAGCCATTCAGTCTCGTGAAGGGAAAACGCCAGGGTAAGGTAGAGACTATGTTTTTCTTGACTTGGTTATAACTATTGAGGTTTTGGGAAGGCCAAGAAATGGTACCTTTTTTTCCTGATCCTGTGCTTGGAACCAGGGGAGAAATAAGACACAGAGACACTTGGGTGGAAAGTAAAATGTCAGACGTGTCACTTAAGGAGTGGACAGAGACTGGCCAGTGCTGAGTAGGCTTGATGGTGAGTGCTCCCATTCACCCCTGGGCACAGTTGGAGAGCTGCAGGCTCCTCCGCATGGCCAAGACCTCCCCTGACACGCAGGTGGGAAGATTCGAGATCACAGAGGAATGTGGAGCTGAGCTAACTCCATTCTTTCTCCCAAACTCACCAATCTGACCATGCGGCTTCCCTGCCAAGGGCAGGGTGAGCGAGGGCTGGGCTGGAGAGCCTGCCCGGTGCTCCCTCTTGGCTGGACATTGGCATCACCAGGCAGCTTTAAAGACCCGGAGGCCCAGCCCCACTCTAGCACACTACATGGAGATTTCTGAGGGTGAGACTCAGGCATTAGTACTTCTCAAAGCTCTCCACGTGCACCCGTTGTCCAGTCACGCTTGGGAACAAGAGCTGCAATGGGAATTCTCCACGTGGAAACATGAGGCTGGGGGGATGGAGCTTCCCTCACCTGCCACTCTTCCCCGGAGAGAAAATTGATCCAGGGTTCTCGGTGTCTTCTAGGGTAGTGTTAGGAGAGGGTAAAATAATTCTGTCTCAGTCTTTTGAGGCAGTGCTAGTTTGTTGCTTAGAATTGTGTAAATAAGTGTTCCACGACACTTAAGTATACTTAAGTAAGTATTCTGCTGTTGAAAAAAAGTAATCATGTAGAAAGGTCATAATGCCTTGTACACATATTGTGTATGTCCAGGTAAATGAATGTGCTTTTCTAAGATTAATCCACATGGAATAGTAAAGATTTGAGACAATCTTTGGGAAAAACCAAGGCTAAAACCCCAAGGCAAGTGATTTTTCTGTGTGTGTGTGTGTCCGTGTGTGTGTGTGCGCGCAGGCTCAGTGACGTGGCTCACGTTGCTGAGCACGCCATGGCGCCGACTGGGCATTACTGCTGACACCTGTGCAGGGCAGGCCAGTGGCGTTCCAGCCTTCCGCACTTGCTGTCTTGGGGAGATTTTGGGGACACAACGAAGATATGCTGGTGTGCAAATGGAACGATGTTGTCATTGTTTGACAGCAATGTGGATGGAAAGAATACTCTCCTACTCATTTTCCTTGTCTTCACCTTTGGGCCCCTCACCTCTGAACATAAATCCCCCACTAGTTACTATCCTGTTCACAGTTGCCAAAGATAATGAATAAGTGGTTGTACTTGTGTTGGTGGACTGAAGCAAATCCATTGCCATTTCTGGGGAAAGGAAAAGTCCTTCAAGTAATCTATCCCAATGGGTGTAGGCCATCAATAAGTTAGTGAGCCATGATCGTGGGGGTTAGTACAGGTCTAATCACTATAGCTAGAAATAATAGAAAGAGTTCTGGCCCATGAAACTTACTGTCTGATCAAGATGTTAACATACACATACAGACTTAAATATATATATAAGATCTTAGTGTTTTTAAAAATCAGGCTACAAGCTCTAAGTTCTGTAGGGTAGAAGAAGAAATGATCACTGGCTACCTCAGGAAGCCTTCTCACTCACATACGTTGTCCTGCCTGGTCAGTGTGCCAGGCTGACTGATGAAAAGAGGTCTGTGCCTCTCAATGATGGTCAACAACTCTCTGCATTAAGCATGTCTGTTTGTTCTTACGCTTTGACATTGGGGCCTTGCTGACACTGGAGGAAACAGTCTCTCCCAGGGTTAACTATAGTAATCCTAGGAACAGTAAAGGGCTCACCTGTGAGTGCTCCTTTTGAATACAACCCACCCATTCTAATCCATACCCCAACCACCTCCTTTATAGGCTGTCACACTCCTGGCCACCATCCCTCTGCCCTAATCACCCTAGGACCAGGTAACAGACAACTAGGTATGGTCCAATGTTCCAAAGTCCTCTGAAATTATTCAGACTGGCCAATACCAAAGCTACTCACTCTGCTTCACCTGTTCCTTCCTGTAGAAGCTACAATACAAGCTCTTGTGACAATTTCCCCTCCCTCCCTCTGCCTCCTGATGGCTCTGGTGCTTCCCTGTGTTGTTCTGAGTGGCCTGGAGTGTCCACTCTTGGGGACCATGAGTAACAAACTGTCCTTTCAATGGTTGTCACCTCCTGATCTGTTGGCCTCACCAGACCTGAATAAGAATAAAAACTACATTTTAGGGATCTTCTACAAGAATTCTTTGCCTAGACCGATGTCTGAGAGGGTCTTTATTTATATTTTCATAAGCTATCTATTGTAAACATTCGTATGTTTATGACTTTATATTACTGGTATCATTCCATATGTATTCTATTAAATTTGTTTTGCCCATTTATTAATAATAGTATGTTTTTAAGATACATCTAGAATGATATGTGACACTATAGTTTATTTATTTTCAATGACCTATACCATTCATCTCTGTGAATATTGCAGATTAAAATGATCCGATTTTCTATCAAAGTACGTTTGGTTTGGTCACCACTTTTTGCCATTACAAACTGCTTCACTATGCACATCTCCTAGTGCATATGCGGAAGAGTTTCCAATTGTATATTTCTGGGAGCTGAATCGGGGGATAAAATACCCTGCATGTGACTAGATTGGAGTTGCATAAAAAGACAGGAAATAAAGGGGAGGCCCAACAACAACAAACAAGATACCTCTTAAGCTTTACAAGACAGTGCCAACTTATTTTCCAAAGTGTTTATACCAATTTGCATTCACACGAGTGAATAAGATCACTGCCTGCTCTACATGTATTCAACTCCTAGTACTTCCTTTCTATGTTGTTCTCAACTTGGGGCATGCAAACAGATACTCCTTTATGGTTTTATTTGTTGGTAAATAAACACCAACATTTCCTTGGTAAATATTTTGCCTACTATTGATTCTTATTTCTCTTTTTTGAAATACCTACTTATATCTTTTTGGTGTAGACTGCAATGACATTACATTTTATAGATTAATTTGAGGGAGAATTATATTTTTATAATAGTGAATAAATCTGTTAAAAAACTATTTACATTTGCCTTTCTTACTGACTTAAATGAAGATTTATCATTTTCTTCATGTATCTTTTGTTAGATTTATCACCAGGTTATTCAGTTTTAAATATTTTGGCAATGCAAATAGTATATTAAATTATACTTTTTAACTGTATATTACTACCTGTATAAAAATGCACATTATTTTATATTTTGGTCTTATGTCCAGAAACCTAGCTATACTTTTTTTAATAATCAAGTTTAGTAATTTGACTGCAGGTTCCCATGCTTCTTTTACATAAATAATAATATTATCCAGGAATTGACAGATTTTTTTTGCCTCATTTATGACAAGTATTTATTTGATTTTTTTATTATCTGCTAGGACTTTGGATAAAATATTGAATAAAAATGGTGATTTTCAATATGCTTTCTTATTTCTGATTTGTAAAGCAGTGCTTCTCAGCTTTTCCTGTAAATATGATTGATTTTTAGTAGATAAACTTTATTAGGTTAAGGGGAGTTTCTTTTATTCCATGTATGATAAGCGTTTTAATATTATTATTATAAATAGCTGTTAAATTTTATCAACTGCTTTTTCCTCCTTCTTTTGAAGAAACCATTAAAGGATTTCCCCTTTTAATCTTGGGGAAGCCTGGGAAGAACCAACAAGGTCTACCTTCAAAGGTGTTTCAAGGGCCCCAGGAGCAAGGGACAGAGGCTCCTTGGTGTGTGAAAACTCAGTGGGGGCGGGGAGGGTTACAGGCTGTCTGGGGACTCACGTGGAAGTGCCAGAGAGACTCTTTCTGTGATTCTAGGATGTGTTTCTTCAGATAGGAATCTCCACCCTTGGGACAGATACAAGAAGATTCTGTTATTAATATGAGTGGAGGAGGAGTAGGATTATGTAATTTATTCTTTTATTACTGCTGTCCTCACATTTTGAAAGGAGTAACTAATTTCCATGTATCAGAAAGCCACAAGGTACCTTTCTGTACCAGACTAAAAGGAGAAATAAGCAGAATGTCTAGAGTTCTCCTTGTATTCTAGCCCTCGCTGCTTACGCTTGATACCTAAGAGCTGGATCTGAATTGTCTCTGGCCAAATGGCAGAAAAGAAAGAGAAAAGTCTTTTTCTTCAAGTTTTGTGTGTGTGTGTGTGTGTGTGTGTGTGTGTGTTTGTTTAAACAAAGCTTTGTACATTCTCAGTGTGATGCTACAGAAGACCAAGTTATTATTTCTTGCAGAAAACTGTCAATCATGCATCTCTGAAATTTCCTCAGCTTCCAATTGCTCATATATGCTTGGCCATTTCCATCATTTCTTTTTTCTTTTTTTTCATTTCCATCATTTTCCCAAGAGTGGCATCCTCCAGGTCCCTTAGATATTTTTTTGTTCATTGTAGATTCACATTTAGTTAATGTTTTAAAATTTGCTTTGCAAAATGCCTGGGAAACTAGAGTTCATGAGAGATCAAGAGAGAACAAAAAGTATATAGGAAAATATTGTGTGCATTGTGTAAAAATACAAGCATACATAGGTACATATCTTCAAATACATATGCATAGAAATATATGCTTTTGTCATATGTAATATTAATATACAATGTATATATACACATCTGTGTACTGTATGCATATATTCATGCATGTATTATCTGATAAGTTATATTTATAATGCATATAATTATACATATATATCTCATGTGATTTTATGTATTCTAGTATATGATGCAATATATAATGAATACAGAGGTTGAGAATTTTTCAGTCATGGAGAGCATATATTGAAGAGCCACATCTTTGAATCTTGGTGTATAATTATCATTTGTGGTACTTGGAGAGATATAGCAGCGGGCTGAAATATCAAGTTTAAATAGTGTAAAAGGACTAGGTTTGAATGTGGAACAGACAAACCCAGACATTAGTGCTTCAGATTAACCAACATAAAATATTTATGAAACACCTGTTATGGGTAGAGGACTATGTTAGGTGCTATGCAATGGGGGTAAGCAGTGTTAGAATAAATGGCTACTGCCCTGCAGGAGTTTACATTAAAGTTAGCATGGTAAGATACCTACATGTAATGACAAACCAAGGCAATGTAGGACAAGTTCCATAAGGGTGATCTAGGCAATAAGATAATTTCAGAGGAAGAAAACATCACTTTTGACTGAGGGCACTGGGTAGGGCTCTGAGGAGGAACAAGAATTTGAGCTTTAATATGAATTTAGTGTGTATTTTACATAGAGCAGCACATGGATGCATGCCTGTTTGGACCCGCATCAGTTCTCTGCCCTTAGCTCACAAGACTACTTACTTATTCTGGTCAATAGCAATTCCCTCAATAATTATCAAGGACAATCAGAATCTCACTCTCAGCTTTACTTGATCCAGGGACTTGGAATGAAGTCTTTACTAAAGAAGTCCTGTTAGCTAGGAATGGACTCTGACAGTCAACTTTGCTTTTCTGTGTATCTTCCCTGCATCAGCTACATATTAGATACTCAGAAAATATTTGGTTAAGGTGAGAGTAGATTTCTATTTAACTTGAAATCTTTAGACTTCCATTCTCCATCCTCCAGTATACCATACAGTTTGACTTGTTGTACTAAACATAGAACTGGATTTGCTGTTAGATTTATTTTTCAGTGACTACCTGCTAGAACTATAGTCCCTTCCTAATTGCCAGTCTTATTGGACAGGTACTGGCAATGCGCTTAGATTAAGTGTCACCTCCCTCATCTAGGATGTACTACCATGAATGACCAGGTGGTCATGGACACAGGGCTGCTGCCTCTCTGAGTTTGAATTCTAAGCCCACTCAATATCAATGACACCTACATTGCTAAATACTGTACAATGACTATCTGATGCACATTTCAGGACAATTTCTATTCCTAGCTTGCCTTTCTAAATCTATTATTAGTCCATAGTGTCCTTCCAGGTGACTGTTTTAAATGGAAAGCATGACTTGAGCAATGCAAACAGGCATGAGCATCCCCAAAGTGTCCCAAGCAAACACATGAGTGTGTAGAGGAAAAATTTGAATAGAGAAGTGATCCTCAATTCAACTGGAATGGCAGGATGCTCCTCTTTTGGGATTATTATTTATAATGCCTTTTTTATTATCCTAAAATAAAAAGCAAAGATGAGAACAGGCATGGTGGCTTGTGCCTTTTATCCCAGCACTTTGGGAGGCCAAGGTGAGAGGCTCGGTAGAGGCCAGGAGGAGTTCGAGACCAGCCTGAGCAACATAGTGAGACCCCGTTTCTACAGAAAAGTTTTAAAAATTAGCCAGGCATGACGGCATGTGCCTGTAGTCATAGCTATTTGGGAGGCTGAAGTGAGAAGATCACTTGAGCCCAGGAGTTCGAGGTTACAGTGAGCTATGATCGCTATGATCACGCCACTGCCTTCCAGTCTGGACAACAGAAGGACAACAGAGTGAGACCTTCTCTCAGACAAAAAAAAAAAAAAAAAAGGAAAAAAAACAGAAAAGGTGATATAACATTTGACATAGTTTCAAAATATCAACAATATCAATATTATACCCTAACTGTAATATAAAGAGAAGTATAAGTAAATGATCACAGTTCACTGAATACAAACTGTCCTGAGTAGCTAAGTTCCTTTTTTTTCCTCCTCTGAACCCCAGCTTATTACCAAGATGTTTTGTATATCAACTCTCATTTTCCTTTTAGACCTTCATTACAAAACTTCATTAACTACCAACTATGTACCAGGCACTGTGATAGCAACAACATAGGTGTTAAAATTCCCCTCCATGGCGATGCAGAAACAAAGTTAACCGAAGTTACCTAAGTCTTACCGCCGGTAGGTAAATGAACAAAGTTTCCATAGCAAATGTGCCTATTACCTCTGCTATAGCAAAGAAGAGAGCAGTTGCCTGGGGGGTTGGTGACTTGAAGGGCATCTGAGGAAGGTTTCTAGAGACAAGTTTGGGGTTGTGTTTTTTTATTTGGGTTCTGGTTATATGAGTGTGCTCCATTTGTCAAAGTTCGGTGAGTTTCCCACTTATGACTTGTACTAAGTGCACCTTTTTCACTATATATTATTCTTCAATGGAAGCTTGAAAAGATGGGGGTGCAAATCTATCCAAATCCAACAGTTTCCTTGCCTGAAGGTCAATCAATCTCTACTTCAAATGTCAGATCCTCTTCTGAGTATCTTATCGTTCTATTAACACTGGTCTGCTTTTCAAAGGTATCTCTTTCGACCCTTCTTTGTTGACTGCCCTTGAGACAAACCAGCATTCCTCCAGAGAGGTGGGATTAAGAGGAGTTTTAGAGATGTTGATCCAAGCATGAGCTCTACATGAGATTCTTTCCCACTCTCCCAAAACCCAACCTGACATTTCCTTTCAAGGTTCTATCATAGAGGTTCTGAAGAAGAACTCAACTTTGTCCAACAGAGACCACCAAAAGAGGAAGCTCACTGCATCAAAGAAAGTAACCAGAAGTGAGTTTTGGTGGGAAATTAGTCCTCCAAATACAACACAGAAGATTAGGTTACTTATTGGAAGCCTAGCCTTTGAATTGAGAAAGCGCCCAGAAAGTAGGGCACTGAATGTCACTTGGACATCATGGAAGACTTTAATTGGGGAATGTGTGTGGGTATATGCACACACACAATTAACTGATTTCAATTGTGAGTAGTTGGAAAAGAAGGGCAAAAGAGGATGTAACTAATATCCTCTCTGCTGGACCCCTCTACCTCAAGCCATGGAAACAGTCAAGTCTGCATGATCAGTCATCATGCAGAATAGGCTAGTGTCTTTAAAAGTTTCCCAGCCACTGAAAAAGTGAAACATTTATTTCTAGGCAAGTGAAGTAGATCAGTTTGCTTCTTCATCATGAAAGAGCTTGAAGAATTAAATGAGGATCAAAGAAAAAATGCTTAAGGAAAAGTTACCTTCAAAGTTGTATTAAAAAATCATGTATACCCTTCTATATTTTATAAGCCATTAAAAGATTTTCCAAGGATACATTTAAATATCCCAATTAGTCAGTCACCTTGCAAGCTGATTTTGGAACATATCAGAGAGTTGTATATCAACTCTCATTTTCCTTTTAGATCTTTATTACAAAATTTATTAAGTACCAGCTATCTACCAGGCACTGTGATAGCAACATGTAAATACATGTGCAAGATTTCATTTTAGTTTATTTCTCAGGTTTATAATGGTCAAAAGCAACTGATATAACCAGGTAAATTAAAATCTTTGACCCATACAATGAAATCCAAGACTGTAATGAACTATTTTTTAAAATGATGTGTACCAAGCATGAAACTATTAATAAGTTTTTTGGTGTTGAGGTGCTTTTATGCTTGTTTCTTTGGCCAGCAACTATGATGGAAACTTTGTTACATTGTTTACTTTAATCTGGCCTCCGAAAGACCACCAGGATAGCTGAATAGTAGAAAGGAGAGGTTTATAGGCAATATTGGTTGGTAAATCAGGAAGGGACAGTCTCTGCAGTGTGCAGAATGTGCTCTCTCTTCAAAGAAGGGAAGGACAGTTGAGTTTTAAGCCTCACAGAGCCTGTATCATACGTATTCAGCAGGTATGTGGGAAAAGCTGTACACATTTATGAGGGGAGCTGGGTGCATGTGCAATGGGTAAACATATATGTAACATGCATCCATATATGTAACATGTTCTTTTTGGGGCAGGGTTTTGCATTAAAATGCAGTGGGATTTTTAGCCTTTACAAACTATAGGACACAAATTCAGTTTGTATGCAGCCTCTATAAACTGGCTGAAACTGGCTTAATGTCTGCAATTTCTTATGAGGAAAGAATCTTTGTAAGGCCTGTCCTGTGTCCAGTCAGACTTGTGTGGCTTGTTAAGCAGCCTGATAAGCTCCTCTAGTTAGGAAGTTTATCAAGAGTGTGGTTTTTCCTGTAACCACAAATATGCATGCCAGCCAGGCCCTAAACCCTTTTATTTCCTTAACCCGAGGGTCCATCTTAGTTGATATAGGGCATCTATGTTGTCTCTCAGATCACAAATCCATACTATTACCCTGTGAGGCAGATAATACATTTTGCTTTCAAAATGGGGGTACTGAGGCATAGAGAAGTTTACCAACCTGTCCAAGTTGCAGAGGCCACAGCTTTCAACCAAATAGATGCACATTTGTTCCCATGAAACTCCTGAGGTGGAAGCATTGTAGGAGACACAGAAATGTGTCAAAAGCTCAAAAAGCTCTGAAAATGATTTCCAGAAGGAAGCCACAGAAGAGAAAATATTTGAAGACACACAATAGAAGAAAACTTGCCTGACCTGAGTAATAGTATTTTGCCACTGATATCTCTGACTATACTAATTATACTTTGCTACATTCAGATTTTGCTTTTTAGTTTTAACCATTTTTCTGCCTGGATTTGAATCTTGTGTTTGGCTTGATGCTTCTCTCACAGGGGTGGATTGGCTCAGATGTTTGGGTATCCTTAACCATCTTTTTATCTTTGTAAATAAGAATCTACATTGATCATTCTTGGTAATAAGAGTACATTTTCCCCAGCCCCTTGGTTCTGATTTGATGACACCACTGTCTATAATTTTAACATTATTCTGATCACTTTTTAGAGATCTTCTTCTTCACTTGGATGAGTTTGCAGTTTTCTCAACTTCATAGTATTTTTATGATATTTTAATCTATTCCCATCGGCTTTTTATAATCTCTTTTTATAATCTCTCTAATGATTATGTGGGCTGATGACACCTCTCCCAGCTTCCTAGCCCTGCTATGGAGATTTTATTCATTTATGCATTTGTTCACATATTCCATTTTTATTGAAGTACAAACATGTAGAGAAGAGAACATATTATGAGGATATAACTCGATTAGTGTTTGGAAAGAGTAGACTTGTGTAACCAACCCTGGGATCAAGCAGCAGATCCTGACCAGGTATTTCCGAAATTCACCTTCTGCAACAGTCCAGACCCTAATTCCCCCTTCCCAAGGATGTCTACTCTCCCACCCTCTGATATGTTAATTTTGCCTGTTTTGGTATTTTATAGAAGCAGGATCCTACAGCATACACACTTTTGTCTTGCTTCCTTCAATTCATCTTATGTTTGGAGATTCATCCGTGTTGCTGCATGTAGCTGTACCTACTTTTTTTTGTCCTCATTGCTGTTTAGAATACCACCATGTGATTATTACCCAGTTTACCTTTACTGTCTGTCATTGCTGGGCATTTGGCTAGTGTGAAGTATTGCATGATTATGAAAAGGGTTGCTATATAAACAATTATTACATTCCTTATGAACATATGTGTGCATTTCTATTAGGCATCTACCTAGGAGAAGAATTGCTGGTTTTGATTTACCTTATTATTAAATATTTGGTAATTTCAATAGATTTTGGAATGAACAAAAATAAATAAATTGGATCTGTTTGTCATCTTTTACTTGAAAGCCTGCTGCATAATTTTGACTGAGAAGAATCATTTATAATTCAACACCAATGCTATTGCTCACACTTGTTAAAATTTTACTTAAGCCAGAAAGATAAAACTTTGAGTTCATCACTATTAAAATCAACAACAACAACAAAACTTATAAGCAATGAAGATTTTTTAAAAATTTTATTCGCTTTTAATATTCCAATATGTATTTTGCTTTAAACACTGTTTAACAAAGCCATGTGCAGGAAATATCCATTATTAAACTTGTTTTTATGGCATCTTGATCTTAACCATTTCTATAAAGCTACAATTGAAAATGAAAATAGAAAGAAAGAAAAAAAAAGAATTTCATAGCATTTTTTTTCTTTCTTGTTGTTTTGATCTGTATTTGTTCAATTATGTATGTCTGAGTAGACCTGGTCCCTCATCCACTAACCCTCTTCTGAACTTAAATGATTTGCATGTGGTCTAATCACATTTCCTGGTCCCATGGCACTCCAGAGTCTAACTGTGCATGCCTCTCTCTTATTTCCATACGTTGTATCTCAGAGATAACCAAATGCATGGCCAACTTCCCTAATTAGAGTCACAGGTCCCGGTGGCCTCCTGTAGTGCCCTCTCTTCCCTGTCTCCTTTCAGTTTTGCAGTTTTATTTTTTCCATCTCTCTCCCTGAAGTATCCTCTCCTTCAATTTCCCCTGCCCGTCAGGAGACTGCTTCAACATATGTTTATATATCAAAATAATTGAAGACTAAATTAATTTTCAGCTTCAATTTATCAAGCTCCTTTTCAATTGTGGCTTTTTCCCCCTTCAGACTTTGGACTTTGGCAACTAATGAAGGCTTTGAAAACAGAAAGAGCACAATAGATATTGATTGATCACTTGATAGACTGTATCCCATAGGCCTAGAGTCTATGCTTTTATGATTGATTGACTTGGTAGAGATTTTTTTTTGTCTCCTGGGTTCTCAATACTTGATTATTAAATTACACAGAGAAACCCATTAAGCATGTTGGTAAAGCCCACATTCTTAATATTTCTGTTCCTTCTATAAAAGAGACTTATTGGGAAAGTTAATATAAACCCCGGAACTGTGCATTATTTAATGAAAGGAAAATATATTTCATATCTCTTTATATCCAACAAATAATATATTGGCCAAGACATGGTAGTCACCTTTCTCTTTCTCTCTCTCTGTCTGTTTATATATATGGCATATTTTTGTACTTTATATAATATTTATTTTTTAGTACTTTTTATAAATATAATTGAGCTATATATAATATGTTGAGATGTATATATACACATATGTGTGTAATATATTGAGTTTTTATGATGTCTTAGGGAAACACATAATTGGAAATTATGGCAGGCAGCTTCTAAGATGGTCCCTAAAGAGTCTTCCTCCTGATATTAATGCTTTGTATAATCCCTTTCCCTTGAATGTGACCTAACCTAGTGAGTTGCTTTTTTTTTTATTGGTTACATTTTATATCATTGCCTCTCCCTAGCAGGGGTTAGAGGCATGCCTTTCCCCTCCACAACGCACACCGTGTCCTATAGTTGTGAGTTTAACCCCCCAACCCCCATCCCTGGAGAATATTACTACCATAGTGTTAATCAATCAGTACCAATTTGATGGTGAATACAAGTGGGGCCTATTCTTCCAATCTTGTGTTACCTCACTTCAGATAATGGGCTCAAGCTCAATCCAGGAAAATATAAGAGGTGCTAGATCACCATTATTACTTATAATTGAGTAATATTCCATTGTATACATACACCAAATTTTAATAATCCACTCATGAATTGACGGGCACTTAGGTTTTTTCCACATCCTTGCAATAGTGAATTGTGCTGCCATAAACATTTGGGTGCAGATGTCTTTATTATAGAGTGTCTTTTGCTATTTTGGATAGATGCCTAATAGTGCTATTGCTGGATTGAATGGTATTTCTATTTTTAGCCCTTTGAGGTATCTCCAAATTCTTTTCCACAGAGGTTGTACTAATTTTCAGTCCCATCAACAGTGTAAGAGTGTTCCTGTCTCTCCGCATCCTTGCCAGCATTTGTCGTTTTGGGATTTTTTGATAGAGGCCAATCTCACTGGGGTTAGGTGATATCTCATTGTGGTTTTGGTTTGCATTTTTCTAATGATTAGAGATGTTGAGCATTTTTTTATATGTTTGCTGGCCATTATTCTGTCTTCTTTTGAAAAATGTCTGTTCATTTCCATTGCCCATTTATTGATGGGGTTGTTTGATTTTTTCTTGCTGATTTTTTTAAGTTCTAGAGAGATTCTTGTTATCAGCCCTTTATTGGATATGTAGAGAGCAAATATTTCCTCCCACTCTGTAGGCTGTCTATTCGCTCTAATGATAGTTTCCTTGGCTGTGCAAAAGCCTTTTAATTTGATCAGATCCCATTTATTAATTTTTGTTGCTGTGGTGATTGCTTTGGGGATCTTCTTCAAAAATTCTTTGCCTAGGCCAATGTCTAAAAGAGTCTTCCCAACATATTCTAGAATTCTTAAGGTCTCATGCCTTAGGTTTAAGTCTGTTATCCATCTTGAGTGGATTTTTGTGATAGGTGAGAGGTAAGGATCCAGTTTCATTCTTGCTTTTAAGTAATAAAATAATAGCAAAGATGGTGGGATGTCACTTTAGCCAATGGTTATAAGAGATTGTAACTTCTATATTTCTACTGAATTCTCTCCATTGACTCTCTCCCTTAGTGGCGTTGACAAAGCAAGTTGACATCTTGAAGAAGCCCAAGGGTCAAAGAATTGAGAATAGCCTCTGGCCAACAGCCATCTAGAAACTGAGGCCATCACTCCAATAGCCCTTGAAGAACTGAATTATGCCAGCAGCCACACCAGCTGGAGGTAAATCTTTCCTAGTTGAACCTTCTGATGAGATAACAGGCCTGGCCAACATCTTAATTTCAGCCTCGTGAAGAACTTGGTGTAGAGGACCCAGGTACATCATGCCCAGACTCTGACCCACAGAAACTATGAGGTAATAATTATGTATTGTTTTACGCCACTAAGTTTGTTGTAATTTGTTATGTAGCAATAGATTATACAGGAAGGACAGATATACTTGTGGAGTGCATACGCAGTACTCAACAATGCAATGGGCACTGGATATACAGAAGCTCATTGGTTCTTAACAATCATTCCACAAGGTAAGGCTTTGCTGGTTGAGATACAGGTATGCAAAGATACAGAAAAAAAAAAAAAAGAAACTCTTCAGAGAGGTAGAGAGGTTACCTCAACCTAAGGTCACAGAGAGCCAACATTCCAATCCTGGAATACAGCCTCTGAAGAATGGAATGGGAGAAACAAAAGGACCTAAGCCCTGGTCTCATGGATTAGGAATGAGTTAGGTGGTTGAGCTTTAGGTGGGATGGGTTTTGGTGTCCCCGAAATATAACAAGATATAAAGCAATGCAGGAAAAAAAATTAAGCCATGATCTATCTAAATAGATCTAGAGAAGGTAGAAAATTAGTTTAAGTTCTCTTTTATTTGGTGAGAATCAGTTGACAAATGAGGTTACAAAAAGACTACAAAAAATAATCACAGAAATGGTGCCAGTTTTTTTTTTTTTTAAAAAGCTATTGTAGGAAAAGTTTTTGATAGTCATTTGAAATATGTAGCTCCTTTTTCCAAGAAATCAATGTATTACATTGCTTTTAGTTTCCTAGGCTAGCTAGAAATATATCTAACAATAAGGTAGCTGAAATACTACATATTTGTAATGAAAATAACAGAACACCAGACTCTTAACATGATACATATTAGATACAGCAGCAAAATAAACCCTAATAAGATAGAGAAATATATTGCTTAACTGTATTACTTCCTCAAGAAAATCAGTTTTAATGAAAAACTTGTGGGTATTAGGGACTTTGGTAAGACCTTTAAAATTGTTATCACCAGTTCAATGTTGTTATTTCTAATTTCTTCATAAAACAACACACTTCTTGATAAAAATATGTTGTTAATACTAGTTTTGCTCATAACAGACATGGATAAAGACACAGTGAGGGTAAGGTGTTTTGATAACTAAATAAGAAGTTGGGAGTGAGAATACAAAGAGGAAAGGAATTAAGAAAATAACTGGGTATCAAAAAGATACAAAACACTTGCTGGTGGAACCATCAGTTCGGTTAGGCACGAAGTGAATCCATCACAAGAGCAAACACGAATTCTGACTCTACAGGTTACCCCTCGGTATGCTTAGTCGAGTGCTGGGTCTCAGATTTCTCATTTTAAAACCGGGATTATAATGCTTGTTTCTGTATTGAATGGCCTAGTGTGCCTGGCAATTCCTTTTAGCAAGTCTGCCATGACAGGACACTCTAAATGATATTTGTTGAATCTGAAAGCAAATCTGTGCAACGTTTATAAGGGGAAAGAATGAAATTCATAAAGAAGAAAATGTGGATTATTCCCTTCTCAAGATAGATTCCTCTGGCGAGGGAAGGAAAGGGGAGGTGATGGTTAATTTTAGGTGTCAGCTTAAGTGGATTAAGGGACACTCAGATAGCTGGTGGAGCATTGTTTCTGGATGTCTCTGTGTGGGTATTCGTGGAAGAGATCCGCATTTGAATCAGTGGATTGAGTAAGGAAGACCCACCCTCAGCCAGTGTGGGCAGGCGCCAAACCGTCAGCTGAGGACCAGATAGAACGAAAAGGCGGAGGAACTGTGAGCTTGCTCTCTTCTGGATCGGGGACGCTGTTCTCCTCCTGCCCTTGGACATCGCAACTCCGGGCTCTCTGTTCTCTGAACTTCACGGCTTGTGTCCATCCTCTGGTTCCCACTCTGAGTTCTCAGGCCTTCAGCCTTGGACTGAGAGATCCGCCTTTGGCTTCTCTGGCTTTCCAGTTTAAATACGGCCTATGTGGGACTTCTCAGCCTCCGTAATCACATGAGCCAATTCCCTAATAAATCCCCTCTCGTCTCTCTGTCTGTCTGTCTTTCCTTTTGGTTTTGTCTCTCTGGAGAATCCTGACTAATACAACTAGGAAGAGAGAAAGAGAAGGTCAAACAGAGGCAAAGCCTAGGAAATGTAGCAGAGGCTGGCTAGATGCCCACTAAACCCGTTTCCTCTTCCTGTAAGGGCACATCAGCCACATTCCAGTAAGTGAGCCCCTGTGTGTGTAGGAGATCATGTCAGCAGTTCTTGCCAATGGATAGTGAATGGAAGTGATTTGTTACCTGCAGTTAAGTGACAGAAGTTACACAAAAACATGCTTTGTCCATGCCCTCCCTGCCTCCCATCTGCCAGCTGGATGATGCCAGAACATCCCTGAACGGTATGTTGAAGGAAAGCCGTCACATGGTAGGAGCCTGAGTCCCTGAATGGTTACATGGAACGGAAGCCCACCCCCATGCTATCTGCACTGGACTGGAACGAATGGAAAAGAGACCTTCACTGTGTTAATCCATTGAGAATATGACATTGTAACAGCAGCTAGTGTCATTTACACAAGGCATAAATGAGAAAAAGAGGGACATTACAGAATTTATATACATTTTGATTTATATACATTATATATATGTATATACATTATATGTATGTACTGAATTTATATACATTTTGGAAGTGAAAGTCCAAATTTGGGGACTAGATAAATTACTTAGTAATTATTTATGCTGCAAAAATATTCCCCTTGGATTCCTGTCAATGGTCAGCTTCTCCTGTCCATTTAAAAGTATTGCATTTATAGCATAAGTTTGTGGGTATAATCATTATATATAAAAGGGGTACAAGCAGGCTGCCGAAACTGACTGTACTATAACGGACTCCCAAAGGAGGTGAGATACCTCTCCACTGGAGAGTTCATTTTGTCAACAAAGTGCAAGAGTGTATTCTCTGAGATATTTGCTTAGGAGCTCAAAATTTAAACTTGCAACATTGGCTTATAGCCACTCGTTTACAGTAATAAAAGTTGCTTCCATTGGAGATATAATATTAAGAATACCCATTGTGTATATTTTTTCCAATTAATTGGACTTTAATTACTTTGCAGAAAATCTATAAAAGAGTCATCAAAGTTTTCAAGATGAGAACAAGTTGGTACATATTCCATTTATTTTCCATAGAGCTATCTCATCATGAAACTTAAAAAAAACAAAAAAAAACAATAGCCAATTTAATTTTTTTCTGTTGAGGTTTATAAAAGACCCAACAGAGGCTACTATCTCTAATTTTTAATAGAGATAAGTGTTTCGAAATATGAATGCTGAGAAAGAGAACAGGCTTAGAGATGCTGTTTTAAATCAAGGTGACCCTTTCTATTAGTTTCTTGCAGTCTCTTTGTGTGTGTGTGTGTGTGTGTGTGTGTGTGTGTGTGTGTGTGTGTGTTTATGGGAATACACAAATTCATTATACACACACTTGCAAGCCTGCATCACTATTCAGCCCATGCTGCTTAGAGAACTCCAGCAAGAATGCTGTAATATAAAGCTAATTTCTTATTTTTTCTATTTTCCATATCAACTATTTTTCTGGGGTACTTTTCTACATTGGGAGGGAAAACAAAAAAGATTATATATGTGAAATGTTTAAGAAAATGTATTTCACCTGAATATATGGTTCAGTGGGGCAAAAGGTAGAGATACAACATTGAATAAAACATAATAGTTTAGCTTGAAGGAAAGTGTTCACAGTCAGCTGGTGAGAGGAACTTACGCACCAGTAACATAGAAGGGAATGACAGAGGATTGAGAACCGAGGGCAGAAATACTGAATGTGGGTTGGGGCTGTATCCCTCACCTTTCCTCCAGGATAATATTGGTGTTAAAATGAGAAAGGAACTACTTTTAAATCCCATCCTAAACACGTCCATTGTGGTCAATGAAAAAAAATTAATTTTGGCATTTGGAGCAGTACAGTAGACCAGATGGGGAGCTAGAAGCTAAATATAAAGTGAAACTTGAAATTAAAAACCTGTCAAATTCCATCAGTTCAGTATGGATAAGATATATCCTTACCTAGAGGGAGCCAATTGCCCTTGAGGGTGTCTCAAATCTCTTCCCAGCTCTGCACTTTGATGTTATAAGATTCTGAGCTGGGAGATAATTGGCTGAATATTTTGCCTTTGATTTAGAATTTCTAGTCTTCAAGCCAGTCCCAGATGCTGTTGCTATGATGCTTGTTTTCTGACCAGGGCTACTTACACCTACTTCATAATACTGTTGGGTACTTTCCTGTAGCCTGAATTATTTTAATGTTTCTGGCAATGAATTTCCAAGTAATTGCAATGGCTTCCCTCCATGATATGTCTCTTAGGGAACTCTTGGAAATTAAATGTTACTTTTCAGCTGTTATTTGCTTACTTTATCCTCATTTTATTAAATAATCATTTTAAAAAAAGCCTTTCAAATTTAAGTATCTGAAAGGTCTGGCAAGATGGGGAGGCTGGATGAAACTAAGCCAACTGTGGTCTTTTTGTTCTTTGTCAGAGGATTTTCCCCTGGCATCCAGTGCATCCCAAGTCCTGGGCTTTAGGAAGCTTGCTGCTCTATGCCTGCTAGGGTCTTGCTTTATTTGCAATAACCATAGCTGAAATAGCTGCTGTTTAGAGTTGGCTTGACACTTTTCAACAGTATTGAAAATAACTAGTTAGAGCAAAGGGGTAAACTAATTTTTCTTTTGCTTTTGAAGTGTTTTTCATAGGATTTATAAGGATTTATTCTGGTTGAAGAAACAGGTAGGCAGGGTCCCAAGAGCAATGCAGGTGAACTCATGACAATAATTAGACACTTTATCTGTGTCCAGTTGGTAACGAGGACTTCCCCTCATTTTAGGAGTGCTTTCTTCCAGAAGAATTCCATAAGATTAACCAAATTTAGAGTTTAGAGGAGATAATATTATCCTCATTTGAAGAAGTTCACTCAGTGAGACATTAAATGACTTGTTTAAATTCAACCAAACAGGGTTCTGCTGAATTCCCAGCTCAACTGTTTCACAACAGCATGGGGTAGAGGACAGGTCATGGGCTTTGAACATGGACACACTTGATCTGAATTCTGGGAACTGCCCCTTCCTAGCTACACAGCTTTCCACTTATTAATAACCTCTGAACTTCAGGTGTCTAAAAAGTAAAATCAGGCCAGGCACAGGGGCTCACACCTGTAATTCCAGCACTTGGGGAGGCTGAGTTGGGAGGACTACTTGAGGCTGGGAGTTTGAGACCAGACTGGGCAATATACCAAGACCTCATCTCTACAAAAAAATGAAAAAGAAAACTGTAGCTGGGCTTGGTGGCACACACCTGTAGTCCTAGCTACTCGGGAGACTGAGGCAGGAGGATCACATGAGCCCAGGAGTTCAAGGTTGCAATGAGCTATGATTGTGCCACTGCACTCCAGGCTGGGCAACAGAGTGAGACCTTGTCTCCAACAAAAATAAACACATAAGTAAATAGCAAAATCAAATCTAACTTACAGGGTTGTTGTGAGTCATTACAAAATAATTTTAATGTACCCAAACTATAATAGATAGTAATAAATGGCAAATACTATTATCATTCTTGCTTGTACTGTTATTTCCAACAGGCTGCTTGGTTCAAAGCTGGCACTTTTGATATGAGTCATAATATAGTCCAGGAATGTTATTTAGAAAACTTTAAGTTTTATTCCCTTTATTAAACACGGTAGTTTCTTTGTCATCATCACCACAATATATAGGTCTGATTGTCTCAGAAACAAGCCTGCGTATATTAAAGGAAAAGAGAGAATCTGCATTCTTATCCCAAATTTCCCCTCTCTAATTCTGTCGTGTGGTCCTAGGGAAGTACAATTCTCCATGTCTCTGGGGAGGAAGGGCCGAGGGCTTTATCTGCAATATCAAGGCTACCTCTGTGTAATTATTTCCAAGAGAAGAGTGAGAATGACTGCAATATTGTCCCTCAAGTACTTGGCATTCCTTGGAAGAAAACATGATGTAATTGGACTTTAATAACTTGGATGAAAATGTATCCTAGGGCCATAAAATGTTTCTCTACAACATTAGATCTAGGCGAGTTATTATGATTACCTCTTAAGAAGTATTCGGATTAACAGATATGTGATTATAAAGTCCATTACAAAGGCAGAATCAGAAGGAAGAGGTACAGAAAAGTACCCTGATATTTCAGTGCTTTTTACTCCTGAACATTTTAGGCAGAGAAGTTCTTTTATCATTCATACTGCCAGGCCCAGGGGGGGAACGGCTGAACAAGGAGGCCTGCCCTGAATACTATTATATTTCTACCTCCCTACTTCCCTGGATCATGTGCTAGAGCTTGCTCAAGGGAACTCCTTTCTGTGGCCAGGATGGTTAATGTTAGGTGTCATCATGACTGGATAGAGGGATGCCTACATGGCTGGTGAAGCCTTGTTTCTGGGCACATCTCTGAAGGTTTTTTCAGAGGAGGTTGGGATGTGAGTCAGTGGACTGAGTGTGGAAGATCTGTGCTCAGTGTGAGTGGGCACCATTTAATCAGCTGGGGGCCCTCATGGAACAAAAGGTGGGAAAAGGGTGAATTCTCTCTCTTTTTTGGGAGATGGATGCCCTTCTTCTCCTGCCCTTGGACATCAGGACTTTAGGTTCTTCAGCTTTTGGAGTGTGGGACTTGTACCACCAGCTTCTCAGCACTCTTGGGCCTTTGGCCTTGGACTGAGCATTACACCACTGGTGGTCTTGGTTCGCAGGCTGCAGACTTGGAATGAGCGACCCTACTGGCTTCTCTGGTTCTCCATCTTGTAGGTGGCCTATTCAGGAGTTAGCCTCCATAATCATGTGAGCCTGTATCTCCAATAAACCCCCTCTCAACTATCTGTCATCTACGTATGTATGTATCTTCCCATCTACCCTATTGGTGCTGGCTCTCTAGAGAACCCTGACTAGTGCACTAGTATAATACATATAGGTAAGGGCAGTAATGTGGGAATCAACCCACTTCGGTCTACCCGTTCAGCCCCGACCAAGCTACGTGATTCATACAACAACCACTCAGCAAACACTGAGTACTTTCTATGCCAAGTGTTTATAGACATAGAAATAAATACAACATGCTTCTTGACCTCTGTTGAAAGTGGTCTAGTGGAGGAGACAAGATGTGTATAAATATATCTGCTCATCTCCTAAAGCATTTTGTGGCTCATTTCCCACAGCTGGTTATTGTCTGCCGATTGTGTAATAGTAGCCTTGTCCTTCCTCCCCAGCTCCACCTCTCTGCTGTTGGTGGGCTTAGGGCTGGAGTTTTGGATCATAGACAATTTGGATATTGAAACATTAGGAATGGTTTTCTAGAGACTTCTAGGGGAAAGAAGCTCTTGGTCCGAAGAGACCATCTAATGCCAGTAGGGCACACCATCCTTAGGGCGATGTTAAAGCTGCCAACCACAGGGCGGAGAGAGGGAAGGACACTGTTCCCTGGATGATACAAATGCACAGCTGGCTGAAGCAAGCTGAAGCCTTTTTGCTCTGTCTCTGGACTTCATGTTACATGAACTAATAAATGACTTTATTGCCTAACCTAGTCTGAACTAAATTTTCACTTACTTATAGCCAAAACCATCCTAACTAAATACTGATTTAATTTAATGCTTTCCACATTGCATAATCATGACAGTCTCCTCAGATTCTTGTTTAAGACCCAGATTCTTATTAACTCTCACAGAGATTCTGACCTACTACTGCTAAGACGGGACCCAGGAATCAGGGCTTGTAAAAAGCGTGTCAGGTGTTTCTTACGTTCAGTCCTATTTCAGGTCATTGTTCTGATGGCTATAATAAAGATAAGAGTTAAGTGCAGGCTCAGCCATCGACTCAGCCTGGAGGGCTTAGGGATGGTCTTTTCAACAAAGGGACACTTGAGCTGCGTCTTAAAAAGTGAGTGGGGGCTTGCCAGGCTGAGAAGAGATGGAAAGATGTTTCCCACAAAGAAAAACCTAACAAAATACTTGCCTCTAAGGCCTTTGTTTCCTTACCTAAAATAGGAGAACATTCTCCAATACCCTGTTTCAATGATGATTTTGGAAAGCGGGAAACTTTGGTGCCGTCTGCTTATCGACCTACCTCAAAATATTCAACACAGTGACTTGTGAGATTTTCTTTATGAGAACTTCTTTCTTTAGGAAAAACGAAAATATTTTATTGGCTGTTTCCCAATGCAAGTGTCATGCAGGCACAGACACTGCATTTCTTGTTCACTTTAGTGTCTGTATCACCTTTCAGGGTAGCTGGCCCTTGTGCACTCAAACGTGGTGATGGCGTAACTGAACTGAGTGAAGTGTATTCAAGTGCGCAGTTTCATATAAGATTAATCTCATGTGTAAACTGAACAATACTTCAATTATAGCAATGATAATATCAATGATATTAATATTGGCACTCACCTGACCTTTTATATTCTTAAATCATCCACTCATTCAACAAATATCTATTAAGAATTTTTTAGATATCGGGTCCTATTCAGTGCAGTAGGGTTAGTGCAGTGAACAAGAATCCATACCTCATAGCTTTACATTCTAGCAGCAGAGTGGGGATGTCTTTATCCTTCCAATCTAAATTTAGGTGTCGTTATTCATAGTTCAAAGAAAAGGAAAAGGAATTTCATATCTTTATCAGGTTACTCATTTTGCAAAACTTGTGACACAAACCAGAACACACTATTTATTCCTTCACAGAGAGTTTGTGACACTCTATGAGACTCTCTTCAAAGGAGCAAGTAGCGTGCTTAAGTTTGTGCTGTGTGTCCAGCTCCTCCGGGTCTGCGAGGAAACATCTGAGACCTGTAAGGTATTGTACATGTCTTAAGGAAAATGTTGCTCCTTTGTCTCTGCACTCCTTTACCTATCTCCCCACATAAAAAAACATGAAGACAAGCAAACTTCATAAAAATAGACTCCACGCATTTGGTTCACAGTTCCATGAACCTAGAACAATGACAGGACAGAACTAATATTCAATAAATATGCACTCACTAAATTGATAAAAGAATCATATAGATCCTTGACATCCCCTTTTCTACTCATGCATTAAAAATGTCTCTTTCTAAGGCTACATAATGTTTGAGATAGTGCCTCTCTTCTTGGTTCAAAAAGCCGTGGGTAGTTTTTGTAAGATCAGAGGCTCAATGTCTTTACATATAATGAAAAAACTCATTTATCCAGAGATCACTTTCCAGGAGCACGCATTAATGTAAACACAGACCAAAACTAGTAACCAAGAGTAAGGCGAGTCTAAGTGGTCAAAAAAGGATGCCCCTAGTTCATGTAGCTCTTTCAAAGCAGCTACACTGTATTTATGATAATAACAATCAGGACAATGACAGCAAGAGCAGGAATAGTAACAACAGCTACCTCTTCATGAGAATTTACATCCAATACCCATTTCATCCTCCCCCAAACCCTATGAGATAAATAAAAGTATGTCCATTTTAAAATGAGGAAATCGAGGTTTAAAGAGTTTATTTTTTCAATGTTAAAAGGGTAATCAGTACAGAAACAAGAGTGTGAATGTTTTTCTGTATCTATCTATCTCTCTCTCTATCTCTACACTATAATCTTTGCCCTCAAATATCTGATTCCCTAACTCAAAATAGCTAATAAATGGAGAGAATCATAGATAAGACACATTAACACACGCATGCACTTACACACACGCACAGAAAACTCACAAAACAGAAATGCATAGCAGTTCTGGACATTTTATTGTGGACGCTGACAACACTCCATCCCTCAATGGCTTCAGCACATTAATTAAGATATATAAAGATATTTCTCAATAATAAAGCAAAAGTGAAATTCCATTGATTCCTTTTGCCTCAGTGTAAATGGAAGAGATATCTGTTTTTTTGAAATACATCTAAGCAGAATTATTAAAATTAAAAGTTTGAGTACTTAAACTAAACTTAAGGTATCTGGAAAATTTGCTTATACCGAATAGCTCATTTGTGGCTGTAGTTGGTGTCTCTATTATCACTATTGCTACATGCATCTACTGTACATCCATGACATTTTTGGCATAATCTATAAGAATATAGAAATCTCATGGTGGACATATGTATACAAGGTTAACCAACTGAATAGATAAAAAATGATAAAGAACAGCTAATTCCATCTTCATGACCGAGCCAAATTCAGTTTTGAATATCATTGTCTAAATACTCAATGGTTTTAGGAGCCACAATCCTAGATATTATTTTTCTTTCCACCAAGGCAACTTGAACATACAAGTATTTCTTATTGAACATTAGTAATGAAAGCAGGTATTTCTTTCACCCTGTTTACAACTCTGTGCTTGGTCATAGATTCCATCACTGACAAAAATCACTGAAGGTCAACAAACAATAATAATCAAAGTCAGTTTTGCCATCGTGGCAAATAAATGAGGAAAGAGAGGAAAGAGCAATGCTGTTGCAATTCAGCCCAGCAAAATTATTCCTGGTGGTTTGAGGATATGAACTGAGATGTTTTGAGCACCTTGCGTTTTTACTTTTTCTAAATAAATTTATTTGTGAAATGGCATTGCTAACCATACTGGGTAAATACGCCAATTCACTACCTCCTTATGAGTAGAATCATTCCTTCACTGGGTATTTTTTCACAATTTTCAGTGTATTTCAGCTCTATCACTCTACATGCGCCCGGCCGACCTCCTCTCATCTGTATCCATACACACCTCGCTCTAGGACGAGGTGCTGCTGCCGAATTGAAGAGGGACAGAGGACAGCATCACAGGTCTCATTTTTCGATACAACCACTTCAGGGAAGAGTGACAGCGATTTGCTCTCAACTGAAGGCAAATATTTGCTGTTTTAAAAAAAGGATTTTTTCATGTTTAGGCAAATATATTTGCCGGCTTCTTGAGTTCCTGCTACAATACCCTGGGCTTTCTGTAATCCAGAATAAATTCAACTTTCCTTTATCTTTTTATGTGTCAGCTCTGTGTATAGAAGGAAGCAACTTTCCAAACATTTCCTGAGATTGTTGATATTTTCTCTCATTTGCCTCTCAGGGTTTTTTTTTTTTTCCTTTTTTTCAAACCAACATGTGTGGTGCCCTGATGTAACCAAATTACAAAGTCAGGGATTAGTCAGTGACAAAATTTAAGAAAGAAGATATATTAAGAGGCAAGAGAGATAGTTCTCTCGGAAAATACGCTTTACACCAAACAGGAATACATGGCTCCCCTGTTGTGCTAAGTTAATATAAAACAGCCTTAAGTGAAAACAGAAAATGTAATCTTATGTCAAATGACATTATTTTAACATGGGTAACAGAATGGATTTTTATTATTTGTTATACTTTTTGCCCTTCAGGTTCTTTACTAAAGGTTTATTCTTTTTCAATACCTTCCATTTTATTATAGTTACCTTAGCACAGCGTGTTACATTGTTTTGACTTCACTTGTTGTCGTTTTGTTGCTTTGTTCTGTTTTTGCCAGAGTTGAAGCTGGGAATTGTTCCATGTGTAATCTGAGAGAGAGAACTAGCAAGTCCTAGGACATTTAGCTCAGTACTCAAAGATGTACCCTCGTATGCCACGCATGTCCCACGCGTGTCAAAACCTGACTTTTGAAGAGCAATCCAACACGCTGTCCTCATAGAGGAGATTTGTCAAATCAATTTGGTCTTTGGAAAAAAGTTAGTTTTCTCAGCAACCAAAGAAAAGGCTTTTCACAATTAGACATCATCCTTCAGTAAATGTCGTATCCATTTACTATTTTCCCTTCATTTGAGAACAGAGATATTGATTAAAACTCTGCAGTTGTAGATTTCTGTGGACTCCATGTCTCTATGCAAAATATTGTCTGCAGCATGGGAGAATTGTGGCTCACCAGGAATCCTAGACTTATTACAAAAATCTGCCCCAGCTGCCACTTACAGAAAATTACTGTGTGCCTTTTTAAGTTCTCCGAATCAGAGCCTGCGATGAGGATTCACTTGCAAGTAATTTATTAAGGTAACACTGCCAGGATAAACTTGTGAAAGAATAAGCAAAGTAAGACAGGGAAGGGGAAGAAGTTAATTAAGGATGTGATTTCAGGCATAGTCTAATCTCCCCTTGATCCTATGGGGAGCTCTGGAGTGTACTTAGCATCTCGCAAACCTGCAGTTCGCCAAAACTCAGAGCACAGGCGCTGGTCATTCTTCACTGTCTATGAGTCAGGCATTGGCTACAAGCTGCCTTGGAGGGGTGTGAGCTCACAGCCAAGCAGAGGAAGGTGGCTGTCCTAAACAAAGGTCATTTAACTGAAGAGAATAACAAGTACAGGCCATTTGAAACAAAGTCCATGGAAACTTGAGGCAAATGTGTAGATTTGATAAAGGGATTCCAAGGGGAACTTGGAAGAGCGTTGACTATTTACTACACCATGTGTACATCTCCCAATATTTGCATATATTTTGTATGCTGTTCAGTGTCAAAATGTATTATAAATCTTGCCCAGAGCTGTGCAATAGAAATACAATGTGAACCTAGTATTTGATTTTAAATATTCTAGTGGACACATTACAAAAGTAAAAAAAAAAGACAAAATTGATTTCAGTAATATATTTTATTTTATGCAGTATAGACAGGTAATTAATAAAAATATTAATGATATTAATATATCATATAATATAAAGTATATAATATAAAATATATGATATATATAATATAAAGTAAATATTTTACTTTCTGTTTTTGTATGTAGTCTTCAAAATGCAATGTGTATTTTGTACTTCTTGTATATCTCAATTTGGACTAGTCTCATTTTAAGTGTTCAATAGCTACATGTGGCTGGGGCTACTGCATTGGACAGCACAGACCTGGCTGGCTTCTTTTCTTGAGCTGATATTTTGGGCTTTAACCAAGTGCTACAGTCATAAGAACTAATGTGTTAAGCTTAAAATAAGATAGTTTTATATTATACTATATACTTCATAACACAAACATACAATTCTTGAACCATCTTACCTTTTCTGAAAATAGCCCACATCTTCCATAAGGGAACTCCCTAAGGCTACCTTTATACAATGTGACTATCCAGACATAATTAACTAAATGGAAGTGGATTTGGCCCAAACGGGGCCAATCTTGTTTATTTTCTTAAGGATTGGGTACATGCCCAGTGGCTTTATGGATCCTGATTCTGGCACCCTCTGAATCTTGGTTTCATTTCTGCCCTTAGCTTGATGAAATTGACTGTGAATATAAATAAATTCTTTGTTTTTATTTAAGTTGCTTGCAACTGAAAGAATCTTAACTAGTATGAAAATAGGTACTGAAAGCACAGAGACACCGTGATCTCACTGAGTCAAGGCAAAAGACAATGAATCTCACCCATGCTGGACTTGGAAGCCAGTAGACCATGAAATGACATTGATGGTCACTGTCTTGAGCCCTAGTCCAGTAGAACTCCTTGATCAGAATTTAGGGGACTTGGATACAAAACGTAAGGATGTTACATCTTGGAAACAGGAAACTTGGAAACAGGAAACTTACATCAGGATGTCAGGACAAATAAACAGGTTCATCTAGCTGGAAGGAGATAAGGCAAATCTGTGTTTACATCCTTTTTGCCCTAGAGTTTATTCACAACACAGTGGCCATAATGACTGTTTTAAAATGTAAGTCAAATCAAGGCATTCCCCTTCTGAAAATATTCAAATGGTTCCTGAGTGAGATATTACTCAGAGTAAACGCCAAAGTTCTTGAAATGCCCCATAAAACCCTAC
>CAUYRT010084326.1:0-13987 GCA_963574885.1 Lepilemur ruficaudatus
CCTGGGCTCAAGTGATTGTCCTGCCTCAGCCTCCCGAGTAGCTGGGACTACAGGCATGTGCCACCATGCCCGGCTAATTTTTTCTATATATTTTTAGTTGTCCAATTAATTTCTTTCTATTTTTAGTAGAGACGGGATCTCACTCTTGCTCAGGCTGGTTTCAAACTCCTGACCTTGAGAGATCCTCCTGCCTCAGCTTCCCAAAGTGCTAGATTACAATAGGCGTGTAATTCAGCATTCTTGATAGGCGCTTCCTGTAATCTGCCCCAGGGGAGAGTAAGACATCAGTTAGTAGATTGCAGCCGTATTCTTCCTCCGGTTGTTCACCTGGAAAAGAGAGCAGGATAGCAGGGTTAGAAGAGTTACTTCAAGTGACATTAGGGGCAGAAAGCAAGAGCACCTTGGAGGAGGAGAGGCAGCTTACAGAATAGTGTTGAGTATGGTGGGAGTTTAGGAGAGATGCCACAGAATGGGGGTGTGAACTAAAATAAAATCTTAAGGCTCACCTCCCCCCACCAGCTGACTGAATGATCCTCTCATGGTCAAAGAATTATCCTAAGACTAAATTGCCTGCCAGGAGGAGGGAGGTCAGACATGCTTCATCATTACCCCCTCCCTTCTTAGGAACATGCTTTGTGACCCGTTAACAGGCCTAAGGGTATGCAAGACAAACCTGCAGGTCCTCAATTTACACAACAAATGTATGTCCCATGGCTTATCTCTGATTAAGAGCTTCTTATCTTAAAACATTCTAAGCCTCTAGACAAAGCTTCATATCTTTAACCAATTACAAGTCAAAGAATTTTTAAACCAACCTAAAATCTATAAGCCCCCTTTCCCTCTCTTCAAGATGGCCCACCTTTTCAGGCTAAACCAATGTATGCCTCCCATTTATTGATTTATGACTTTACAGGTTAGAGGTTTACCTGTAACCCCTGTCTCCCTGAAATGTATAAAACCAAACTGTAACCCAGCCACAGGGAGTCCACTTGCTCAAGGCTTCTCGGGCACGTCCCCAGGTCATGGTCCTCAAATTTGGCTCAGGGTAAATCTCTTTAAAATTATTTTACAGAGTTTGGCTTTTTTTTTTTTTTCATTAACGGGGGCATAAATAGTTAGTGGGGACCCCAGGACAAATTCCTCAACATCCTTACATAAAATGGCTGCAGCCGATACAGCCCTCATACAAAGAGGGATGTTCTTTTGCTACTGGGTCTACCTGTTGGCTGAAATAACCAATTGGCCGTGATTGGCACCATGTTTTTGAGTAAATACTCCTAGAGCACTTCCATTTATTTTGTGTAACAGAAAGGAAAAAGGAAGGCAATATTTGGGATGGCCTAAAGCAGGCACCTGAGTGAGACCCTGTTTTAAATCCTCTATGTGTTGTGATAGAACCTGGTTCGGTCTGTTTTCTTTTTTTGTGTAAGGGCTGAGCCATTAGCGAGTAATTTGGAATCCCACTTCTGCGACAGTCTGTTAACCCTAAGAACCCTCTTAATTGTCTTTTGGTTTTGATCAAAGGAAAGGTCATAATGGCAGAGATTCTGTCAGGGCTTATTAGTAGTCTCTTCGGAGAAATCATATGTCCTAAGTATTTAACTTGAGGGAGACAAAATTGCAATTTATCTCTGGACACTCTGTCCCTTCAAAGCAAGCTGCTGTAACTTCCCTGCATTCTGTCAGGGAGGATGAACACAACAACAAATCATCCACATGCTGAATTAGGGTAGATCTATTTGGAAATGTGATGTTATCTAAATCTGTTTTTAATATTTGAGAAAAATAAGTAGGAACTCTCAGAATAACCCTGGGGCAACACCGTCCAGGTACACTGGCAATCCTCCCAAGTGAGAACAAAAACATATTGGCTATTCTGCTCTACAGATCTGCTGAAGAAAGCACTGCATAAGTCCAGGATAGAGAAGTGATTGGCAGGGATAGGAATATCGGACAGCAAGGTATAGGGATCAGGGACAACAGGATGTCTAGGAATTATTATTTTACTTAAGGCTTTTAGGTTCTGAACGAATCTCCAGGCTTTTCCATTTGGCTTTTTGACTGGGAGGATTGGTGTATTGCAAGGGCTAGTGTGGAGTATTATGAGCCCCTTATCTAAGTAGTCCTGAACAATTGGTTTGATTTCTAGTAAGGCTGCAGGTCTAAGTGGGTATTGCTTAAAATTTGGCAGGGCTTTAGACTTACTATGGTTATCCCTATAGGAACTGCTGACTTAATTCTTCCAATATCCTGGAAGAACTTGCCCATAAAAAATCTGATATTTTGGATAAGAAAGGCTCTAACTCCTCCTGTTCAAATTCTTGATTAACTTTAGCAAGCATAACATTACATGTGGGCTTTTGTAAGTCTTCTGTGTCTCCCAAGTTGAGAATCATTTCTCCCTTCTGTGAAAATGGGATGTGGGCTTTATGGGTCTCTAAGAAATCTCATCCCAGCAGATGTAGGGGGGCACTATCTACTATAAGGAAAACGTGCCACCCTATAAATTCTCCTAATTGAAATTGAAGGGGATTAGATTTTAAAGCTGTTATTGGGGACTTTGAATCCCCTACCAATTAAATTTTTGCCTTACTCCAAGGGAGAGGGATTTTAATCAAGGTAAGGCTGAGAATTGACAGTGTAGTGCCAGTGTCCACACGGGCTCTGGTGTGTTTTCCCAGTTACGGATATTTCTATTTCCCTAAAGTATTTGTTAGAAGTAGAGAGAACCCCTGTATTCCCTTGGAGCATACCTATTCTGATTTGAGAATTCTTTTGGTACCTTCCTCTGGGGCCTTCAGCCCCTTTGTGAAAGCACCCATTTAAGTTTCTTGCAATCCTTTGTAAGATGTCCTTTCTTTCTGCATAGTAGCAAATTGTTTCTTCTTTGGCTTGGGTTCTGTGTGTGGCAGTGGGGGTGGGGGGAGTGGAATCCTTGTGACCCTCCAACTTGGTTACTAAATCTTAGAGACTGTTTTCTTTTGCTTCTTTTTTTTTTTTTTTTTTTTGAGACAGAGTCTCATTTTGTTGCCTGGGCTAGAGTGCCGAGGTGTCAGCCTAGCTCACAGCAACCTCAAACTCCTGGGCTCAAGCGATCCTACTGCCTAAGCCTCCCAAGCAGCTGGGACTACAGGCATGCACCACCATGCCCGGCTAATTTTTTTCTATATATTTTTAGTTGTCCAATTAATTTCTTTCTATTTTTAGTAGAGATGGGGTCTCACTCTTGCTCAGGCTGGTTTTGAACTCCTGACCTTGAGCGATCCTCCTGCCTCAGCCTCCCAGAGTGCTAGGATTACAGGCGTGAGCCACCACACCTGGCCTTCTTTTGCTTCTTAATGATGGTTTATGACAATGGTGACTAGGTTGCTAGTAGGCAGAGAAGCCCAAGCCACATTATTTCTCTTTATCCAGGTCACTAATTCATCATCTAAGCCTTTTCCAAATCTAGAATTTAGTAAAGTGTCACTTTTACCATGCTCAAAGTTTTTGGGAGATGTCCCTGAATGTTGTTTGAATGTTTTTTCAAACCTAATATAAAAATCAGGTATGGTTTCACTTGGGAGTATTTTATATTTTTGTACCTTTGCCCAATCTATAACTTTGGGAAATATCTGCGGTAAATTCTCACAGAAGTGGTTGCAAAGCTCCCTGCATTATTCTCTCTTATTTGCATCTATTTTGTCGAAATCTTCCAAAGGCTGCTTCAAATCCACTACCCTAAACCATTCTTTGGCTTTGTTTGGGAGGGGGGCAGTAATTCAATTAGCTGATATAGGTCAGAAAACCCTGGCTCAAAGGTCATAAGTGTTAATTGGAATTACTTGGCAAACCTAAGGGGGTTTTGAATTGGGTTGGTGAATCCAGATACCAGGGCCCTTAATTGGTCCAGGGTGTATACAGTGTGTTAGGCTCTCCTCTCCTGGTCCCTGTTTCTCCTCTTTGGGGCACTTTCCAACACTATGCCTCCCCGCCAAACACACACTCTCTACCCAACTACATTTATGCCCAGCAGTATTCTGGGCCCCGTGCCTTTGGAGTCTGCTCATAGATGGTCCCAGTTCCAGGAGGGTAGACTGGTGACCAGTTGGCTTCACTGGTCAGCAGGCACTTTTTCCTGCCATGGGGTTATGTGAGATAGAGCCAACAGAATGGTACTAACACTGATTTGGGGTGACTCAAATTGTATATATAGACAGTGTCTTATTTCATGTAGTATTACCATAAAGGAATATCTGAGGTTGGGTAATTTATAAAGAAATGAGAGTTATTTGGCTCATGGTTCTGCAGGCTGTACAAGAAGCATGGCACTGACATTTGCATATGGTGAGGACCTCAAGGTGCTTCCACTCATGGCAAAGGCAAAGGAGAGCCAGCATGTGCAGTGATCACATGGCAAGAGAGTAAGCAAGAGAGAAGCTGGGCAAGGTGGCTCACGCCTGTAATCCTAGCACTCTGGGAGGCCGAGGCGGGCAGATTGCTCAAGGTCAGGAGTTTGAAACCAGCCTGAGCAAGAGTGAGACCCCATCCCTATTAAAAATAGAAACAAATTAATTGGCCAACTAAAAATATATAGAGAAAAAATTACCCGGGAATGGTGGCACATGCCTGTAGTACCAGCTACTCAGAAGACTGAAGCAGGAGGATCACTTGAGCCCAGGAGTTTGAGGTTGCTGTGAGCTTGGCTGATGCCACGGCAACATAGTGAGACTCTGTCCCAAAAAGAAAAAAAAAAGAGAGAGAGAGAGAGAGAGAAAGAGAGCATGAGGGAAGTGCCAGGCTCTTTTTAACAATCAGCTCTCATTGGAACTAAAAGAGCTCTCATTGGAACTAAAAGAGCAAGAACTCACTCAGTACCATGGGAATGGCACCAAGCTATTCATGAGGGATCCACCTTCATGACTGAAACACCTCCCACCAGGCCCCACCTCCAACATTGGAGATTAAATTTCAACATGAGGTTTGGAGGGGTCAAACATCCAAACCATAGCAGGCAGGGTTTGCACACCTAATGGTGGTCCTGCCCGAGAGAATCTTAACTCAATCTTCTAAAATAAAATCTTGCTTCTTCCCAAGTTCCCCTATAGTTTCTCCTTTCCCCAACTTCCACCAAAGCAATGACTTTTTATACCTCACTCTGCAGAGTTCAGATTGCTTACCTCTAAATCCAGGTGTCCTGATTGAAATGCTAATATCAGCTGATTAATATAATGACTACCAGCTGCATACAAAGACTGTTCCATTTAAGTGATTTCAGTACCATTAATTATATGTCTTGAGACCTGGATACTCAGGATCCTGGATTCAGCATACACATTCGGCTAATGGTGTTTACATACTTAATTCTCCCTTTCCATCTGCCAACCTTAAATAATGAGAAAATATGATTTAGTGTAGCGTTTATTCAAGAGCAAAGCTTGAGAATGGTCAGTCGGGAAAGCACAGATTTCAAATGAATGGCGTCAGCATTTTCCAAAGTGGAGAAGTTAAGGTTTCGATTTCATAGGCAGAGATGGAGAACTTCCAGCAATCTTAGAATGTTTTCCATACAAGGCCAGGTGCATACACCACAACAATTTGATTGGTTACAGATTGCTACATTTTAAGGAAGATAACTTTGTTACTCTGCGAGGAGGGGCAATGATTTGAGGAGCCTTACCTCTTGCACCACTTTGTTTTCTTAATTACGGGGGCAAAAAAAGGCAGAAGTTGCAGCTGCATGCCACATGACTCTGGTTGCATAGCCACATTCCTCTCAAGGCTCAGGACAATTTAAAGTTCCAAGAGCTTTAAGTTTGAATTATTGAATTTCATATTTTCCCCTTTTCATCAAGATCTTTCAAAGAAGGCATCATAGATGAACTCAAACAGTTTGGGCTCCTTTAATGCTCAGGAGCTTAGTCCTATGGTGCTAGGAAGTCTCACTTCTAGAGCATCATGTCCCAAGGCAGGGGACATTTGTCAGGCTATAAAGCTGACGGGGTATACAGTGAATTTAAAGCAACATGAGGGAAGTGACTTTGTGACCTGAGTCAGGCTGCGCAGCTGCATTTTCAATTAATGTAATTCTTTGAGCAACATTTTAGTTTGTTCAGTTGTGCATTGGCTCCATTGCAAACAAATGCTGCACCAGCAATGAAGACAAAAACAGGACAACGAACAACAAATGATTATAATTCCTAGAATAAGTAATAGTTTCTACCACCAAGTTCCTCAAGATCCAAACCATCTATTTAACCAATTTTTAGAGAGTGTGTTGGATCTGAAAGGTTAGCTATTTGAGTTTTCATATCAGCCATTAACGTTAGTGATGTTATCTGATTCATCTGGGATATAGACACAACACTCAGTTTTTACGATAGCATGGGTTCCCCCTTGTGCTGCAGTGAGTATGTCTGAAGCCATACGGTTCCATAATACAACCTTTCTCATACAAGTATCTTCATTGTTTAATAATGAGATACCCATGCAGCTATCATTTAGGGCCTTTTTTGTATAATTGGTTAGGGCCTCTACATGACAAATGACATTCTCAATAACCAGTTGTGGCAGAAGATGGAAGCTAAATGATCATACCAATGGAATATAGAATGAACCCACCAAAATTGTAAATTAGGAAGAGTTTCAGGCTTTGGAAGGATATGAACTATTTGGCCTTGTTCCCAGGCATGACCTAAAGAACACCATCCTAACCATCCTGGGGGTGACCATGGTCGTAGGTTAGTGCTGCACAGCTGAGATGTTCCATTCAGAGCTAGCCAATAAATGCACGTTTGCTGTGCCCATTCAGTGCCATGCCAGTCAGTACTTTGTAATATTATGGCATAGATACACTGTCCTTTGGGTATCCAGCCAATATCTCTAGTGCTGTTGGGCCATGTATCTGTGGTGTGATTCTTTTGTTCCTAACATAAAGGGGACAACTGACTAAGCTAACCAAAAGAGGGGGTAAGCCAGATAAAACCACCCCAAATTTGTGTTATTACTACCCTGAAATTGAATTGTCTTCTTTTTCAGTTGAGGCAGCATTAGCATTAAAGCTAATGAACTGGCCGGGCACAGTGGCTCACGCTTGTAATCTTAACACTCTGGGAGGCCTAGGCGGGCGGATCGTTTGAGCTCAGGAGTTTGAGACCAGCCTGAGCAAGAGCGAGACCCCGTCTCTACTAAAAATAGAAAGAAATTAATTGGCCAACTAAAAAATATATAGAAAAAATTAGCTGGGCATGGTGGCGCATACCTGTAGTCCCAGCTACTCTGCCTCCTGAAGCAGGAGGATTGCTTGAGCCCAGGAGTATGAGGTTGCTGTGAGCTAGGCTGATGCCATGGCACTCTAGCCTGGGCAACAGAGTGAGACTCTGTCTCAAAAAAAAAAAAAAAAAAAAAGCTAATAAACTGGTTTCTTTTACCAAAAAGCTCTTCCCATGCCTTTTCCTTTGTAAAATATTATTAATAGGCCAGGGATATGCATCATCCTTAGTCATACCAGTGTTGAGCACTGATGACTGTTTCTGAGAAACATGGATATATTTCTGATATTCTATCCAATTTTGTCTTTGGAAAGGAGGCACTCACCATGGTAGGCCAGAGCCACTGGAAAGGCGCATGAGGGCACATATCCACAAGTGTTTTCCAATTAGCATAGTCCTGAGCCATTGCAAGAAGAGGTTTGTTTCATGGGCAACAGCTGGTGACAGTAGCAACAGAACATAAGAAGTAGGAATAAAAGAGAGAAATTTAGTCAGACCTTTTGCATCTGTTAATGATTATTAATATTAAGCATTCATTTAGATATAGGCTGGTCAGATGTCATTTTCTTCTCATCTTTGTTGCTTCTGGAGAATTTTAATTTCTGGTCTCGAACTCCTGACCTTGAGCAATCCTCCCGCCTCGGCCTCCCAGAGTGCTAGGATTACAGGCGTGAGCCACCGCGCCCGGCCGAGAATTTTAATTTCTGATCACCGATTTGAGATGAAGTTCAAACTGGTGAAGCAGCTTTCTTTAAATGGGCAACATGTATCCAGGAATTGATTCCTTTTGAAACTGCCTATATTAAAATAATATAAGGCCATAAAGCAGAAATAGTGATAAAAGTCTGATTTCTATAAAAGTATAGATATAGCTAAAAGTCAACCAGCCATTGTTCCTAACTTCCCTACTTCTGTAACGACTCACTGCTTAAGAGTCCCATCCTTGACAGGTGCAAAATTTGTGACGTCCCCAACCATTTCTATAGATAACATTGCTATTGTAAAACCTAAGACTGGTCTTAGAGATATCTTCCAGACTCTGCATTTGGGGATACCAACTGACATTAGCCAGACCAGTGGCCATGCACAGGAACTGATCCAATCCAACAAGCCTTGTGACCACCCACCCAGGAACTGTCCCAGCCAAATAGACAATCTCTGCTTCCCAACCCCATGAGTTCATCCTCAGCCCATCAGCAGACCCAATTCCCTAGCCCTTTGTTTGTCAAACCACGTTTAAAAATCTTAGCCCCCAAATCCTCAGGGAGGTGGTTTTGAGAAATTGCTCCCATCTCCTCACTTGGTGCCTTGTGATATTACGGTCTTTCTCCACTGCAACTCCTGTTGTCTCAGTATATTGGCCTTTATCTGGGCAGTGGGCAAGGAACCTGGTAGGGCAATAACACTTCTAGCTTATCACAAGTGTTGGTTAGGAGCATCTGATTAGATCCTTTCCACCTTGGTTGGAGAGAGTCCTTTAAAAGATGTAAAAGATGTGTGATTTCCAAAGCACAAAATATTTTGGTTAAAGTCTGTGGTCCTTGAGTTTTGTTGTCTTTCAGGAGCTTATCATGGAAAGTCTTTTACTAGATTAGGATTTTTAGTTAGCTGCCTTATAATGCCACTGCAATACTACACCATATCCCCTTATAAAATCACAGATTCACAGTTTCCTGGTGACAATTTTATAGGTCTGCCTCTTATAATTTCAAATGGAGTCAGTTGGTGATTCCCAAAAGGGATGGATCTTAGGTTAAGCAAAACTAATAGAAGAGCTGTTGACCGAGAAAATTTTAAAAACCTTAGTTAATTTTGCCAACTGAGTTTTGACTACTCTGTTTTGTATTCCACTAACCCAGATGACTGGGGGTGATAGGCACAATGGAAATATTGGAGAATGGGCTAGATTTTGTATACGGACTGGATTATTTGTCCGGTGAAATGCGTACCTCAGTCACTATGAAATTTTAGAGGAACTCCCCAAGTTGGAATAATTTTCTCTAAGAGCATTTTACTTACTGCTAAGGCTGTTGCTCTTCTGCACGGAGTGTGTTTTTCTTAAGGGCCTCATTCCCTGTGAGATTGTTTCACATTGCTAGAGATAAGCTGCTACACTCCCAACAGAACGTAGAGTGCTTTTTGGCCAAGAGAAACAGCATCTCTTATCTCTAGGATTTATCTCATCCTCACGGAGCCTTTTATAATTTTGGTCACTGAAAGAGAATGCTTAGATTTGTCAATTGAGCCATGTTTCAGAATCTGGCAGGTTTAAAGACTACAGATTTTCATGTAAGCCACAAAGATTCACTTCCTCTTTTCAGCGAGAAACTGTTTCTCCCCCAACCAAAATTTTGAATAAGAGAAAAGATTGAAAAACTCTCAAGAGTAATACTAAACAACAGCTAAACCTCAGAGAAAAGTGAAAACCCCAAATTCATGATTATAACTATCTCTAGGTAGGGCACGGTGGTTCATGCATGTAACCCTAGCACTCTGGGAGGCCAAGGCAGGAGGATCTCTCGAGGTCAGGAGTTTGAGGTTGCAGTGAGCTATGATGACTCCACTGCACTCTAGCCCAGGTGAGAGCTCGAGACTCTGTCTCAAAAAGAAAAAGAAAATAACTACTCTCTGTGGAAGTTATGGCCCAAGATAATGATGATGGTAGCTAACATTTACTAGGCATTTACTCAAAAATTATTTTTCTGACACTTAAAAAAAAAACTTCAGTATTTACTGAGTGCTTATGATATTCTAAGCAAAGCCACACTATGAATTGGGCATTTAATTGTAATAACCATTTTTCAGATGTAGTAACTAAGGAACAGAGAGGCTAAGTAACTTGCCTACGGTCACACAGCTAGTCAGAAGTAGAGCTAAAGCAGGAGACCAAGTCTGTCTGACACAGAGATCTGTCTGTTATCCACCTCTCTATTTCATACAGCCTACTGATGAGTTTTGCCTAAAAGAGCAATTTTTTTCCCATCACTTACACCAAATAAATTCTGAATATTTGAAGACTAGCATTACCCTTTGCTACTTTGTTACAGCAAGTGTTACAGCAGGTGGTGCCAAGGACAAACCGAGCATCGAGCGGCACACAGAGAGTCGGAGAATCAAGGTTTATTTGCCGGCAGGCTCAGAGGGGTCTAGCCACCAAATTCTGAGGCCCGTCTACTCAATTTTTCCCACTTTTATTAAGTCGGGGTGGTCCGAGGGGTGGGGTCTCAGGAGGCTAATACACCAGGTAATAGGTTTAGTGTTATGTTGATGAGGGTCTTCTGTGAGGGGTGGGGGTCTCAGGTGGCTGATGTGCCAGGTAATAGATGGGGGTTTTCTTTATCACTTAAATATGCAAACCCTTGGGGTCAGTGAAGACTCTCAATCAAGAAAGAGTCTAGCAATACATACTCTGAATTAATCTGTATTTAATCACTTTCTCTAAAGTGATTAAAATTGTGTATTTAACTAAGAAAAATTCTATTAAATACTATTTCCCTTATTATTATCTAATGATAAAAGCATAGGCAAGAAACCAAAGTATTTCACCCCAAAATATATTTTCTTGACATATTTTAAGATGGCTATTCATAGGGTTGGAAATACAAGAACAGCTAAAAAGCTGTCTTTTGTGGAGAAGATTTGCCTCTGTTGAGAAAATCTGCATTGATGCAGCCAGCCTTTTTCTAAGGACCTTCCCTTGTCCATACCTAGGAAAGATTAACTGAGAATCTGACACCCTGAAAGATCTGAAAGAAACCTTTACGTTCTCTTCTCTTTGAGAGCTGCTACCTGTGAGGTTCATCTACATAACAAGACCACCTTTGCTAGCCAGGCCTCCTCTTCTCTCCTCCCATAACCTGTTTGGTCACAATCCAAGCTTCCATTCTTTCTGTAACCTCAAGATGGTACAGAAGCTTCTGTTCCCCATTGGGGGGTTTTCTCAGGTCTGTAATCCTAGCACTCTGGGAGGCTAAAGCGGGTGGATTGTTCAAGGTCAGGAGTTTGAAACCAGCCTGAGCAAGAGCCAGACCCCATCTCTACTGAAAATAGAAAGAAATTAATTGGACAACTAAAAATATACAGAAAAAATTAGCCAGGCATGGCGGCACATGCCTGTAGTCCCAGCTACTCGGGAGGCTGAGGCAGGAGGATTGCTTAAGTCCAGGAGTTTGAGGTTGCTGTGAGCTAGGCTGACGCCATGGCACTCTAGTCCGGGCAACAGAGTGAGACTCTGTCTCAAAAAAAAAAAAAAAAAAAAAAGAAACTCAAGTTCAGGAGTTCGAAACCCGTTGAGGGATTTTGGTAATCACCTTGTGGTTCTCCCTCACGCACTTTAATAAATTTGCATGCCTTTTCTCCTATTAACCTGCCTTTTGTTAGTTGATTTTTGGTGAAACTTGCTCCATGCATATTAATAATTATTTTAAATATTAAATTCAATTATTTAATCAATTATTTATTTTAAATATTAAATTCATTTATATGTCAAATGTCTTATTGTTTGGCAATTAATGTCTGTTTAAAATGAGGTTCCCAACTGCTACCCCGGCAAGGTTTACTTCTTAGAAAGAAGCTCAGAATAATGTTATATTCCCATCTTCCCTTTCCCTTTATACTCACTTCTCCACATTACCCTCTCATCTGAACTTGGAATAAATCGAAATTTATCTAAATTCTAAGATCAAGTAGCAATGGAAAAAGTGATTTTTCCAAGTGTGAAGACCTGATACCTATCTTTTGACCTGTGGCAGTACATCCAGTCTAAGGCAGACTCCCTACATGATTTATTCATACAATTTAAATATTCACGGGAATGGCCATGACTGAGAAGTTAAGAGTTTCTGCTATTTTTTTCTATCCAAAAAAATTCCATGGTGTAACATTTAATCAGGAGGAGATTTTCACTAAAGAACACTCAGTGATAAATTTTAGATGATGTCGTTTGTTTAGTAATATGAGTCAGCACAAGAATCAGTTTGCACATTGTACAGAGAACAAGAAAAGAAGCTGTTTTTTATATAGGAACACTGTGCTAACAGGACCACAATCTTCTCGTGACTGATAGCTGATGATTAACAACAATTCAAATTTGACTTTGGCATAGCTTCTAAGCTAGTCTTTCCTTGCTCAAAAGCAAATGCGCTCTGTGTCTCTCACTGCCCTCTATTGGCTGGAACGAGAGGTGCTGGCTCGGCTGGAATTGCTTAATTGGTAACTTAACATCTTTTTCTAGCAAATGTGCAAGGCACTTTGCTGCACGCAGGTAACCCTCCAGCATAGTTTGACCTTAAGTATCTCACGCATTTAATCCCCATTTTTGTAGATATAAGATTAATTGGCATCCACCACACAGTGTTGTGGAGCATGAAGACTACCTACCCACTTTGTGGAGAAATTTGTCACTCTATGACCTTGGGCAAGTGATAAAATTTCGCTAACTCTTCCCTAATCCAACTTCCCTGGGTCATTGCAGAAAGGAATGAAATAGTGTCTATAAAGCACAGTTTCTAGAAGAGATGCAGTGCTTGATAAATATTGGTCTTCCTCCCTACCCTCACTCATGTTCCCTTGTGCACCCCAAAAATATTTCTAGGGGTGAATCCATAGCAAAACACTTGCGGGCGCATTATTTCATGTCACAACAGCCTCCTGTCCTCACAAATAAGTAGTAGAAGCTAAACTCCACACAAATTTGATTTCAAATTTTGTTCGTTCACATCACACTATTTCTCCCTTTGTAGCATCAGGAAGTGTGATATCCATCTACCACCATCATTATTTCTTCTGCTTAACACTCTTTCTCGCTCTCCTAGGTGTAATGGACTGATTGTTTTTGTCTCCGCCAAAATTCATATGTTGAAATCCTCACCTTCAATGTGATGGTATTAGAGAGTGGAGCCTTGGAGGGTAATTACAGGGTGAAGCCCTCATGAATGAGATTAGTTCCCTTAAAAAACGGACCAGAAAGTCAGTCAGCATTTTTTTTTTTTTTTGAGACAGAGTCTCACTCTGTTGCCCAGGTTAGAGTGCCGTGGCGTCAGCCTAGCTCACAGCAACCTCCAACTCCTGGGCGCAAGTGATCCTCCTGCCTCAGCCTCCTGAGTAGCTGGGACTACAGGCATTTGCCACCATGCCTAGCTAATTTTTTCTCTATATTTTTAGTTTTCCAATTAATTTCTTTCTATTTTTAGTAGAGACGGTGTCTTGCTCTTGTTCAGGCTAGTTTTGAGCTCCTGATCTTGATCGATCCTCCCACCTCAGCCTCCCAGAGTGCTAGGATTACAGGCGTGAGCCACTATGCCTGGCCTTACTTTGATTTTAGATTCTCCAGTATTGTTTAATTTTGTTACATGTGCACACATTAATTTTATAATTCTCTTTTTAAAATTTCTCTTCTTTTCGAGGAAGATGCGGTTGCAGGTGCTGTGGAGCCCAGGTATGCCTGATTCTGCTCCTGATTCACCACTGGTCACTCTCACCAAGGAACAAGTCGGTCAGGAAGCCACACCACAGCCATGGCTTTTAAACATACCGGAAAACACACGTGGAGCCAGGGGTGACAATTCACCAAATTAGGATTACCCTAACCAGCCGAAACGTGAAGTCCCTGGAGAAAGTATGTGCGGACTTGATCAGAGGTGCAAAGGAAAAGAATCTCAAAGTGAAAGGACCAGTTCAGATGCCCACCAAGACTTTGAGAATCACTATAAGAAAAACTCCTTGTGGTGAAGGTTCTA
>CAUYRT010084327.1:0-20291 GCA_963574885.1 Lepilemur ruficaudatus
TGGACTACTTTGACAGAGTAGGTCTTTGAATGTAACAAGATAAGTCAACTTGAGTGGTAATATATTTTGGGAAATCAGCTCACTACAAATTGTGACTGTAAACATTGTACTGTAAATGCTTTGTAGTTTTCCCCCAATAAAATTTTTGGAAGAAAAAAAAAAGAAATAGAAATCTAAATAGCCTTATATTCATTATATAAGTTAAACACTTTCCTTCCAAAAAATCTCTACAACTAGATAAATTCACAGTGAATTATACCAAAAATGATAAAGAACTAATGGCAGTTTTACACAATAATATCTTAAACATAAAAGTAATCCTTCCTAAGTCAATTTCTAAAATTAGAATTGTGCAGACATCAATATCAGATAAAAAATCAGAAAAAAATCCTACATTTATAAACACATAAACAAAATTCCTTAGACAAACTATTAGCAAGTTAGAACCATGATATAAGCACAAAGTCTCCAAGGAATAAAACGGGGTTTCCTTCATCTAATAAAGTCCATAAATAAGACACTTACACCTAACATTTTATTTAATGGTGGAAGATTGAATGCTTTTCCACTGTGATTGGGGTCAAGAAAAGAGCATCTAACTTTTATCCAACATTTTTGGAAAAATAAAAAGCATAAAGTTTAAAAATAAAGAAATATAACTATATATGTGAATATCATAACGACTGTAAAAAATCTCAAAGACAATAATACCAAAGGATTACTAAAAATAACAAATGAATCTAGCAATATCAGTTTAAGTGCTGATATGCAAAAATAAATTATATAGGGGGGAAACAATGAGCAACAGAACGTAAAATTTTAAAAACAGTATCATTTACAATAGAATAAAATAAGAAACACTTAGGCTTAAAGCTAATAGAATATATGCACAATGTATATGTTGAAATCTATGAAATGTAATGGCAAATTGAAAAAAAAAATGTTTGGAAGATATATTATGTCCATGTTCAAAAGTCTCACAATTTTAACATGTCATTTGCTCCCATATTGATTTATAGACTTCACACATTTCAAACCAAATTCCTAGTAGATACTTTTATAAGAAATTGACCATTTGATTTTAAAATTTAAACAGAAAAATTAAAGGACCTAAAAAGCCAACACAATTGTAAAAAAACAAATTTTAAGGACTCATACATGATATTGATACTTTCTATAAAGCTACTCTGATAAAGAGAATGTGAAATTGGCATAAGGATAAGCATAGAGATTAATAAAACAAAATACATAGTCTAGAAACAGTCCTACATATATATTGTTAATTGATGAGTGACAAAAGCGTCAAGTTAATTTAGTGAGAAGTGGCCTTGTTTGCTGTGTCAAGGCTGGAATTCCCATTGTCCACATTTAAGGGTGTGAAAAGTAAAACACAACATGAGTAGATAACTCTCGCTTTCAAAATCAGACCCAAAATTGTCATATATAATTTTGCTCACTTTTTCTTGTCAATAAATTAGTCAAATACCCATAATTTACAGCAAACAGGCTAGGAAATAAAGCCTTATAACATGTCTATATTTCCAGTTACAATTCTTTAACAATAGAATAAAGGAGGAATAAGTTTTGGTATAGGCCTATAGTCTTCACCTCGTGCTGGCATTCAGTCTTGTGTTAAGGTATGTGTCATGGTATGGCTCCATGTACCATCCTAACACCACAGTTAATGGACTCTTTATATCCGTACATTAATTTAGGAAAAATAAAAATAAAATAACATGTTCTGGTTTCTACTGTTCCAAAAATAACCATTCGTCTGTTGATGGACATTTAGTTTGTTTCCACATCTTAGGCATTGTAAATAATGCTTCAATCAATGTAGGACTGTTAAAATTTCTTCAAGATAATGATTTCAATGCTTTTGGATAAATATCCAAAAGTAGGATTACTGGATCATATAGTAGTCCTACTTTAAATTTTTAAAGTAGTCTCCATGCTGTTTTCTATAGCAGCTGCACCCTTTTGCATTCCCCACCAACATAGGGGTTTCAATTGCTCCACATGCTCTTCAGCACTCAACTTTTTTTTTTTTTATTAATAGCCATCTTAACAGGTGTGAAGGGATATCTCATTGTAGTTTCAATTTGTACGTCTCAGATCGCGAGTGGCAGTGAGCATCTTTTCACATACCTTTTGGACATTTGTCTTCTTAGGAATGGAAAATTATTCAGTCTTAAAAAAAGAAGGAAATTCTTCAATATGGGGAAACATGGATGAAACTTGAGAATACTAGACTAAGTGCAATAAGTCAGTCACAGAAGGACAAATGCTGTATTTTTCCACTTATATGAGGTACCTAATATAGTCAAATTCATAGAAACAGAGAATGGAATCTTGGTTGCCAGGGACAAATAGCAGGGGAAAATGAGGAGCTGCTTATCAATGAGTATAAAATTTCAGTAACACCAGATAAATTGCTGACACTCTTGATACTCCTTGGCTTGTAAGTACATCGCTCCAATCTCTGCCTCTATTTCCCCCTTTCTTCCTTCTTACGTCCAAATTTCCTCATTCTTATAAGGATGCCAATCACTGGATTAAGGCCCACCTTGTTCCAGTATAACCTCATCTCAACTTGATAACATCTACGAAGATACTATTTCTGAATAAGGTCACATTCACATGAGCGCACACCAGGGGTTACCACACCAGGGGTTAGGATGTGAACATACTTTTGGGGGAACACAATTCAATCAACAAAATGGAGAAATGGTAGAAGCAGGAGGACCAGCGAGGAGGGTATTTTAGTAATCCAAGGGGGAGATTTTCCTGGCTAAAGACAGATGGTAAAAATTGTTGGATTTTGAAAGGAGTCTTCATGGCATTTTTTATGGAGGAAAAAATTAAATGTTTTTTTTTTCCTTCCAGTCACAAATTTCTGTATCAGTCTTCAAAAGCAAGACTAGGGTGAGAAGTAAGAGCACTAGTGAGAAGCTAGCTAGAACATGAATATTTCCAGAAGGAATAATAAAGCAGGATGCACTAGGGAGCCAGAGACTTACATGATGTCTTTGAGGAATATAAAGTGTAAAGGCAGAAAAAGGGTGTGTGCATGTGTTTGCTTGTGTGTGTATATGTGGGGGGGTGTGTGAGTGAGTGGGGAAGGATGAAAGAGGAGTCAGGAAAGCACCAAATTAACTTAAAAATGCAGTTCAAACAAATACTTTCAAAGACCAACTTTTTGGACAGGAGATTTTTGGCTTTTAAGTTTCTCCTTCAAATATAGAATAAGACTATTAATTAAATGTTCATCTCAGTAAAGGAATTAAGGTTAATCTAAGGAAAGAATGTCCAGTAGTACTACTGGTCTCACAAAAATTATCAAGATGCTATCAGGTAGTACATTTAACAATATTTTTATTACTAGTTAAGTACATTTAAAATTTAATAGGAGATATTTTAAAGTACTTTTCAGAAAAAAAGACTAGTGAATATTTTTTATCTTCTTTGAGCTTAGATACAAGTAAATTGAACTTCAAAGCTATAATCTTAAAGGATTTTAACTCTAAAAGAACAAAATATTTAATGGTCTCTTTCCTAGAAATTAAACATAGTATTTGTTTATTTATTTATAACTTTCCATCATCTTTATCACACGTTTTGCAAAGAATTTCAGGTTTCATAAAAATAAGTTTATTATTATATATGTACGTCATTCATTACTTACATTTAAAATGTATTTTACATTTTATATTCATAACTGACAGCTCTTCTGAACAGGACAATTTGCCTTCAAAAAAGCAATGATTTATCAAAACTTATTACTAAGATGGGTAACAACTAAATTGACAAAAACTACAGAGTGACGACCCAGTTTGAAATAGTGCAATAAATGAATCAACAAGCAAAGTGTAATGCCAATAATTATGGCTTCTGAATTTTATAGATTTTCGAATTTCAAAATCTATTTGGTTATTCCTTACAATACAGCTTCAAGTCCATAGGTATGCACTTTAAGTCAATTGTCTGTGCTAGAAAAATGATTTATAGTTTTGAAAGCAAGATTAACAATCTTAAAAAACAAAAATAATATATAAGTGACAGTAAAATTGAGTAGCTTTTAGGTAGAATTTCAAACTTTTCTTATGCTTTTAAAATATTCTAGTAGGATTAGATTGTAACTTTGTAACTCTGGTTTTCTTTTCTCTTATTGTTCTATATAATGTTTTCTTTAATTTTTGAGGTTATGGCATGGTTGCTAGACTTTTTATTAATTGAGTTAATTGAGTGCAAGTTTCAGGCTATAGTACACTTAAATAGTCATTTAGGGCTTTGGAATTTAACTGTCTTATACACTGATTGCTGATACTTGCATTTCTTCGACTGCAAAGCTGCAAAATCTTAGTCAATTATGCTGGAAACAGCAATTATATAGCTCTCAATATGTTATTAATTTAAAACTAATACTTGATCATTAAATTAATTCTATATCTTAAACTATTCTTTAAAACATTTGCAAATTAGTTACCTTTTAATTTTATATATTTTTACACAAACCATAGTATACCAATACACCTTGGAAATATGTTTATCATGATAGTATAAATATGCACAATGAAGTAGCATTATAATGAAACATAAATGTCTACTGTGAATGAAAACTATATGAATTTACTCTACATACTTTAATAGGAGTTTTAATATAAATTCATTTCTGACATCAGTACCTGACTCTTTTTCACTAAGGAACTGGTTATAATTCCTAACTATTTTCCTTAAAGAAGTTATGAGAAAGATATACCAATTTGTTCTAGGATATCCCCTTGTGTAAGGTTGTTTACACTTAAGATTTTAGTGTTTTTGTTCTGGTTTGTTTTGTTTAATTGTTTGCTTGATCAATATAGAGTTTACATTTATTTATTTCATTTATTTTTATTTTATTTTTTAAAATTGACTTAATAGTTGTACATATTTGTGAGGTACATAGTGATGTTTCAATACATATATAATGATCAGATCAGGAAAATTAGTATATCCATTGTCTCAAATATTTATCTTTTTTGTATTAAGAATATTCAATATCCTCCTTCTAGATGTTTGAAGCTATATGTTATTAACTATAATCATCTTACAATGGTATGGAACACAAGAACTTACTCTTCCTATGTAGCTATAATTTTGTAACAAATCTCACTCTATTTCCTATCCCCTTCTACTCACCCATGTCTATATCACTTACACATGGTTTTTCCGCACTGCCAGAGACAATAGTAACAAACTGATGAGTGCATTTCCATTCTTAAATGTATGTAGTCAAAAGCAAGTACACATAAAATATATGCATGTATTTGTTTATGCATAAGCAAGTATGTATAAGCTAATATATGAATATAGGTGTTCTGTGTTTTTATGAGAATCTATTGTATATGGCAAGTTTTTGTATTTTCTATGCAAATATAGCATATTATAGTTGATGGTTCTCACTGAAGGATATCATGTGGAATTTTAATGGTCTACTTTAAGGTAAATGGTATATTGACAATATACATATCATACATCTTAAATGGCCAATCATTTTTATTGGTTATTCAAACATTAACTCTAAACACATTAAATGTAGGTCAGAAGTGTATACCTGAGATGTAAATAAACAGGAATGATCAGAAAACCAAATATATTAAATTTCTATATTTGTTCTCCATCAGGCAGGTAGAAATTATTATGAGTTTTGATCAAGATAGATGTTTACTATATGAACAAGAAAAGTGGTGAGATGTCAAGTTAGGTATCTTAATTTTAGAGATAAGGAAACTGTGGCTCAGACATATGGAATATATACTCAAGTAGCAGAACCAGAATTAGAGGGTAGGTCTTCTAATATTCTTTCTCTATTGATAAACCCAAAATTCAATATTTTAGCAATGACACCATACTGAAAAGTATATATTGTTTTCACAAATGTTGTTTTAACTTTTGCCTCCATTTTTTCCTCTACCTGAATAATTAGGTATTTAGTGATCTATTGGACTTTAAATTATCACTATATTGCTTAGCCACAATAAACATGTTCTATCATTGCAGCTTACTGATTTTAGGATTTTTCCTATTATTGCAATCAACAATTTTTATATAACACATTTGTTCAACTATTCATTGCTCATTCCAGCTTCATTAAATATATGAGTTTATGACTTATGCTAACAGTAAAAAAATAAAATTTGTGAGAGAAATGATTGAGGGGGACAGATCCAAGGACAGAGCCATGCAGGAGCTATTAGACATCTCTTTAAATGTAATTACCAGCTCCTTCATACTATTTTTTTTATTAATATCAATTTGCCAACAACTTACCATCTAGTTCAGAGATCAGCAAACTATAGGCCAGAGGTGAAATCTGGCCCACCACCTCTTTGAAAGTAAAGATTTATTGGCAAAGATCAGATGGCAATATGTGGATGATTTTATATATGGGTTCTCTGTTTTGTTCCATTGGTCTATGTCTCTATTTTTGTGCCAATACTATGTTATTTTGGTTACCATAGACTTGTAGTATAGATTAAAGTCTGGTAAAGGGATGCCTCCAGATTATTTCCTTTTACTTAAGGTTGCTTTGGCTATTCGGGTTTTTTTACTGGCTCCAAACAAAGCATAGAATTATTTTTTCCAGATCTGTGAAAAATAACGCTGGTATTTTGATGGAGATTGCCATATACACCAGGGAAAAGAATTTCTATTCAGTAAACGGTGCTGGGAAAACTGGAAAGCCACATGTGGAAGATTGAAACAAGATCCATCTCTCTCACCACTCAAAAAAATTAATTCAAGATGGATAACAGACTTAAATCTAAGACATTAAACCATACCAATTCTAGAAGAAAATGTTGGAAAAACTCTTCTGGATATTGGCCGAGGCAAAAAATTTATGAAGAAGACCCCAGTGGCAATCACAGCAATAACAAAAATAAATAAATGGTACTTGATTGAATTGAAAAGCGTCTGCGCAGCGAAAGAAACAATCAACAGGGCAAACAGACAACCTACAGAATGGGAGAAAATATTCACATGCTGTATATCCAATAAAGGGCTAAATAACCGGAATCTACAAAGAACTCAAGCCAATCAGCAAGAAAAAAATCAAACATTGCTATTAAAAGGTGGGCAAAATACATGAGCAGAAGCTTCTCAAAAGAAGATAGACTAATGCCAATAAACATATGAAGAAATGCTCAGCATCACTAATCATCAGAGAAATGCAAATCAAAGCTACAATGAGATATCACCTAACCCCAATGAGAATGGCTTTTATCAAAAAGTGCCCCCAAAATAGCTGCTGGCATGGATGTACAGAGAAAGGAACACTTATACACTGGTGGTGAGACTGCAAACTAGTGCAACTTCTATGGAAAATAGTATGAAGATTCCTCAAGAACTAAAAGTAGACCCACCATTTGACCCAAAAATCTTACTAATGTATATTTACCCAATGAAAATGGTGCCATTTTTTTCAAAAAGACACTTTCACTAGAATGTTTATTGCATCAGCACAATTCACAATTGCAAAGACGTGGAATCAACCCAAGTGCCTATCAATTCATGAGTGGATTAATAAAATGTAGTGTATGTATATCATGGGGTACTACTCAGCCATTAAAAATTTAATTATTTTTCAAGAATCTGGATGGAACTGGAGACAATCTTCCTAAGTGAAGTATCACAAGAATGGAAAAACAAATACCACATGTACTCTCTATTAAATTAGTACTAACCAATCAGCACTCATGTGCACACATGGAAGTAAAACTCAACAAAAATATTGTAGGTGGGAGGGAGGAGGAAGAGATGGGTGAAATCATACCTAACAGGTACAATGTACACTATCTGGGTGATGGGCACACTTATAACTTTGACTCAAGCAGTACAAAAGCAATCCATGTAACTAAAACATTTGTACCCCCATAATATTATGAAATAAAAAAGGAAAAAAGAACTTTATTGGAGCACACCATATTCCTTAAATTGCATATTGTCTATGGTTGATTTCCCATTACAGTGCCAGTGTTCAGTAGTTATGAGAGACGCTGTGTGACCCATAAAAACTAAAGTATTTGCCTAGTTTTTTGAAAAAGTTTGTCAAAACCTGATCTAGATGCTGCTGCTAAAAGTTATAAATTTGAACAGCTATTAGGAATCAGTAACTCATTTAATGTTGCATTTTATAAATACAAAAATTTCAAGAAGTCTACTCTTGCTCACTTTTAACCTATGGGAAAATTGATGTTGTGTGTTTGAAGAAATTTCCAAGTTTTAACAATCTGAAGCAAGGATCATCCTTTTATTCCAGACCTACATCTATTTCACTCCCCAGGATATTGTTATTATTCTCTCTGTTAATACATTACGATCTCGGAACAGTCTCCTAAAATCCTTCAAAATTTTAAGTAAATGTTTATTTTCTATGTTACATGTTACCTTTGGGGGTTGTCAAATTTTTTGTGAAAGGAGACATGTAATTGTAAACTTCAAGCATTTAGAGCACAGTGAGAGGAATTTTAGGTAATGGAGGGAAACAGTTGTTACATCAAAAGTCATAAAGGTATCAGTCACTTTGCATATTAGAACTGTGGATTTACTGTGCCTCTTGTTTATAATGATATGGGATAAATTTTTTTTTATAAAATAAATTACTCTATTTAAACCTATCTATAGATAAAACAGTATTCAATAAGAATGAATTTATTGTTGAATAAATATAAGGGTGGAAGATAATACAAGGTATTGCAAATAAAAATCATGTTTGTCTCTGGTTAATTTTCTTAATTATTTAAGAATCCTTAGATAGTGATAATCCCATTTTCCAAGGGACTCAAGTACATTAAAGCAAAAAAATGAGCATTCATTTAGTCTAAAAATAATCAGCTAACAAATATTTCTAGGATAGTTCATATGTAAAAAAATAATAATAGGTTCAGCACACAGTAGAAGATTTTGAATCAAACCACTTTTTTCCCCCTACATGTACATAAAATAGTCTCCAGTCAAATTCTACAAGAGTACTCTGGTTTACAGATTATTATATTTTTGTCACCAACTGATTTCCTTAGTACCAGTCTGCCTGATGTCAATTAATATTATAGAAATCTCTTTTGCACCTATACTGTAGCAGCCATTGTGCCAGCTACATTTTCTAACCACTATGAGTTTTTAAGGAAATTTATTGCATGCAGTAAGTAAGCGAAATATGTCATGATATGTCCCGAGTAGCATTATGAATATTGTGAATGAAAGACAGATAAGCATTGTGGAGCTCTGTTTCTTAAATGATTGAGTTTTTTTAAGGATCATTTATTTCCACAGGCGGGACCAATCAATTCCAAGTTTATGGATCATTACATAGGTTCTACTGTGGTTCCACACTGTCAAATATACAAGAAACTGTTAGTGACTTTTGTCTAGCTCAGGTTTCTTCACAAAAACAGGTTAGCAATGATGAGTATCACACTTAGCTCAAATTCACGTGGAATAGAAAATAGTCCAATTTTAAACTGCTCTGTTGTCACAGGCCTGAAGTTGATGCAGAGTATAGAGAACCTTAGTTTCTTTCCAGATAATGTTAAAATATTTTGTTCATGAAAATATATGAAAATAATTTATTAAGATATGGATTCCAATCCCATATGTCAAGTTTATGACCCATTAAGTGGGAGATTAGACCATTAATCTATATTCTAAGCAAGCAGTCCAGAGAAATCTGAGGTAGGATATTCACATAATAAAATTTGAGACATATTGACATGAAATTAGATAAATAGTTTTCAGATAACATGTTTTTGTATGTTGTTGATTAATCATCAATAATAATAAGATATATGGCCTTTCTCTCCAGAAAAATGGACGTCTGAATATATGCACATTTTGTCTAGTAATGGCCTTCTTTGAAGACCTGCAATGGACGTTGAATTAAGAAAATCTTATTTAGGATAACTAATACTATAAGGTGGAAGATTTGTGACTCATTTCTACCAGAGACTATGTGATATGCATTTTAGAATCCTTCTTTCATTAAAAGACACAGAAATTCTGAGCCTTGATAAAGTAAGGCTGGTATAGTGTGAGTGTGCTTATACAAATAAGGGAGAAAACACTTTATTTGACCTGGAGGAATTTTCCTACAAGTAATTCTTATTAACGTTAAAATTGAAAGATCATTCAAGATCTAGGCCCATTCTATGCTCAAGGAACCACATTGAAATACTTGAATCTGATCTCTAATATTTCCGCTAATGCATAAAAGCTACTCTGCCTTTCTGTTGTCTCCCTCCCTCTCCCTCTCCCTCTCCCTCTCCCTCTGCCTCTTTCTTTCTCTCTCTCTCCCCTCGCTCTCACCCCCTCCCCCCTCTCTCACCCCCTCCCCCAAATCAGGCTCTTTTAATGTTTCATAACACATGTTCTTGTAAAAAGAAAAAAAGTGGCCTTGTGATTTAGTTTTACTCATTTAAGCACAGCATGTTGCACTAAATCAATTCATGGGTCAAAGATTAGTCCAGACTAGCCACCTTGCTAATTTCTTAGAATCATCCCAACAATAGACGTAGTTAGATAATCAACCTTAGTCCTGTCAGCTGTCTCCTGGGTCTAGAAAATACACACACACATCCCTTCCTTTTCGTTGAAGGCCATGTCCCCAGTGGAGCTGAGGGTGGAGCAACTTCTTTTAGAAGAGAACTCAAGGTGTATTCGATGTGATAAAACTCTTCAAGACATCTGGGAAAATAACTCAAATTCACTGAAGTTGGTTACCTTATATATAAATTATAAAGTTAGAGTAGATTTTTCTCTCTGTTTCCTCATGCTTTAGTATTCATTATAATAAATAACTTTATTAGAAGGCATATAAGAGAATATTAATTTTATATATTTTATAATAATTTTATCATGTAAGAAATATCAAAATTTAGCTAACCAGACCATAAAGGCTGTGGAAAATAAAATGGTATTTATAAATATATCATAATTAATGCATGATCACTTATAAAAATAGAATTCAATGTAAGCCAAATAAATTATTCTTTTATATATAATTAGAGATTTTATATATATAAATACTATACATATATACCAATGTAACATATGCATACATATATAATATATATTACATATGCACACACATATGCCTAAATAACTATTGCATAAATAGTAACTTTCTTCAAATTTTTCAATATGTATATGTAAACTCCAGAAGTTTTCAAATTAATTGAATTTCTTGGTGTTCTTGTATCTTTTATTCCATTCTCTAAACTACAGTACAAACAACAAGCAGCTCGTAATTTTTTCATGCTAGAGAACAGATTTTACCTGATATCAAGGTTATGTTGAGGATGAAATTCAATCTAATGTTTATAAATTGAACTAAAGACACAAATTGAAATTTGTTTTCAAAAAGTGCATTTCAGCATAAATTGTACTTAAAAATTATAGTCAAAATTGGTGATTCTCAGTCTCTACTATGTGTAACAATTACATGAAGGACATGCTGAAAGAATTTTCTGACTCATCCCCAGATATTCAGGCTCAGTCTATAAAGGTGGTGTCCACGAATCCACATTATCAACATGTTCACAATTGGTGCTGATGCTCCTGTTCTGAGGAAGATACTTCTAAAATCACTGTTTTAAAACTCCAGTCACTCTTTGGAGATATTGATCAGGTGTCAAAGGGAAAATGGTGTTTGAAAAAACAAAGTAATGAACACTATTTGGCTATTTTACTTTCAAATTAAAAGCAAAATTAAAAAGTGTTATTGTTAGTATAGTGATGGAAATAGAAGATTCAAATTCAAAATTAAAAAGAAAGAATGAATTATGCCTAGATTTTAATATCAGCTCTACCCATGATGTAATTTGTTGTTTTTATTAAGTTACTAAAACTTCTGCCTCAGCTTCACCCTAAAATAAAATGTGACCAGTGATGCCTCTGTTTAAAAAATAAAATGCAAAATTGTGACAGAAAGCAAATAACTCTTTGGAAAATTTCTTTAACTAAAACCAATCCCAGATATGTGATTTGGCATAGATAAAATTTTATAAAAGAATATTTTAACAAATGAGTGTCTGCCTCTAAAAACCATCATCTAGCTTTATTTATTCATGACTTATATAGGATTGGGCTAAGGAATTAGAGTTACTGCTTTATACTCTAATTTTCATTAATGTTTAAATTGGAAGACTTTTGTTAATTTCTTTAACTCTGTATTTAGAAATTCAATATACTGTCAATGCAGAAATAAAAAGACATCAAAGTCTTCTATCCTAAAATAATTAATATTAAGCAGAATATTTGTGAAAGTTTTAGGTGTCTAATTAACTATTTACATTTACCTGCCACTAGGATTAAAGTCTATGTGGTAGGGAGGAAGGAAGAATGATTAAGTCTCTAGATGCATAATTTATTAACTATAAAATGCTACTCTCAATATTGCTTTTCCCTCTTTCTTTCAACTTAATATTTAAAATAACATGTTAACCTTTTATTCTAAAAGAAAAAGAGGTATTGTTAGTGTGAACTCATTAACCCATTTGAAATATTGTAGTCTCAAATGACAAAATTGGATAAATCCAAAAAATAATTCTATAAAAGAAATCTGGAAGAGATTTTTTTCAGGATACAAACACATGAAAAAAAGGAGACTTGTCCTATACAAAAAGGAAAAAGACATTTTTTTTTCTGTACTGCCCCCTTTTGGATAGGGCTTCATGATATGATACTTGGTACAGCCCTCTTGTAAATGTGAAACAACAAACTTCCTTTTATCACAATTATAAATGTTCTTCTTTCAAAAGAAGAAATCATGTATTGGCTATTTTTTTTATTTGAGAATATTATGGGGGTACAAACATTTTGGTTACATATAATGCCTTTGCCTTGCCCAAGCCAGGACAACCTTGCCCTCATACAATGCACTCCACATCCATTAGTTGTCAGTTTACCCACTCACTACTCCCCAGCCCCTGAGCAGCACCCAGTGAATTTTACTCCCATGTGAGCACCTTGGTGTTGATCAGTTAGTACCAATTTGATGGCAAGTATATCTATATTCCTCGAAACTACAAAATGTGGAGGAAATAGACAAATACTTAGAAAATTTAAATATTTAGGAATATATTTAACTAAGGAGGTGAGAGACCTATATATATAGGAAGAACTATGAAACACTGAGGAAAAAAAATTGCAGAAGATGTGAACAGATGGAAAACCCTACCATGCTCATTGATTGGCAAAATCAATATTGTTAAAATATCCATACTACCTAAAGTAATCTACAGAATTAATGCAATACCTACCAAAATACCATCATCATTCTTTACAGATCTAGAAAAATAATTCTGCGCTTCATATGGAACCAGAGAAGACCTCGTATGTATTTGCTATTAATAAAGGTGTATTGTCATCAATTCGTTTATATAACAAAAATAGAGAAATAAAATGTTACACACACACACACACACACACACACAATGGAATATTAATTACTCAGCCATAAAAAGGAATAAAATAATGTCTTTTGCAGCAACTTGGATGGAACTGGAACCCATTATCCTAAATGAAGTATCTCAGGTATTGAGAAACAAGTACCACATGTTCTCACTTTAAGTGGAAGCTAAACGAGCAGTACATATGGTGATAGAGCGGTGCAACGGACATTGAAAACTAAGAAGGGAAATGCATAGGAGGGGTGTGAGGAATAAGAATGTGCTTACTAGGTACAATGTACACTATCCTGGTGACTTGTTCACTGAAAGCCCTGACTTCAGTATGGTACGATCCATCCATGTAACAAAAAACACTGGAATAAAAATAAAATACAAAGGAATAAAAATAAATACATACATACATAGATACATAAATAAATACACAAATAAAAAAGTAAATAAAGAAAAATTGGCAAGATATTTATACAGACACTTCACTCAAGTGTTTATACTCAAGGCAAACAAGTGCATAAAAAAAAGGTCACCATTCTCTTAGGGAAATGCAAACTAAATCCCCAAACTTATTTAGAGTAGCTAACATATTTATGGACAATATTGCATGTTGATAAGGTTGCAGAGCAACTGGAGTTGTTACATTTTATTGGTGGGAATACAAATTTTTACAGCTACTCTTTTAAATGTTGTAGCAGCTTCTAATAAAATTAAACATATAATTCAACAATCCCTCTCCTCAGCATTTAACCCAGAGAATTAATAACTCATGATCACATAAAAACCTATATAATCATCCCTTGGTATCTGTAGGGGATTGATTCCAAGACAGAAGGGAATACCAAAATGCACACATGCTCAAGTCTCAAAGTGGGCCCTGTTGAACCTGCAGACACTAAAGTTGGCTTTCCATATCCATGAGTTTTGTATCCTGCAAATATTGTAGTTTGCATTCACATCTAATTACCAATTCAGATTCCATGAATATGGAGAGTTGTTTATATTAAAATCCAAGTATAGGTAAACTCCAGCAATATAAACACATGTTGTTCAAAGGTCAACTGTATATGGATGTTTATAGTACACTATTCAAAATTACTAAAAAACAAATGTCTGTCAGTGGGGTGATGAATAAACAAACTCTGGTGCATAAAATGGAATACTGGTGAGCAAAAAATGGAGCAAACTCTTGATATATACAACAACCTGATAGATCTCAGAAGGTTTGTGGTGAGTGAAAGAAGTTTGTCTATAAAGTTATAAAATTATGCACTCTGTACTTATATGTAGATAACCTTAAAAGGCAAAAAACTATGGTGATGGTGAGCAGAACAGTGGTCTTAGTGACCTAGGGGTGGGAGGAGAGCATGAATTCAAAGGAGAAAGCAAGGAAGTTTTATGGGGTGATGCATTTATTTTGTATTCCAATTCTCATGGTAGTTAGACAAATCTATATGCAGTTGACGCTTGAACAACACAGATTTGAACTGTGTGGGTCCAATTATACGTGGATTTTTTTCAACTAAATGAAGATCAAAAAATACAGTATTTGAAGGATGAGAAACCCACTTATGCAAAGGGCTTATACAGAGGAATTTCATATAGTCCTTTAGCATAATGAGCATCTTTAAGACAGTTGTTTTATATTCTTTGTCTAATAGCTCTACTATCAGGTCTTTCTTATACATAGTTGCTTTTGGTTTATTTTTTTCTTATGAATGGAGCATAATTTCCTATTTCTTTGTGTACCTTGTAAGTTTTTGTTGACTACTGTGGCCACTGGACATTTGAGTCTAAGAATGTGGTAACTCTGGAAATTAGATTTTTCCTCTTTCCCAGGTTTTGGTGTTTTTTGTTTTTGTTCCTGTTTTGTTTTGCTTTTATTGCTGTAGACTGTCTCTGTGCTAAGGATCAATCTGAGGTGTAAACTTTTTAGATCTAGTTTGAGCCTGCACCTTTCCCTGGGCAACCCCAATAATTTTCTAATTCACCCCGTATATGCAGTTGATTTCAAATATCCTGGTCTTTAATGTCTGACTCTCACAAGGGGGGAAAAAAGAAAAAAATAAACTGAGGGGAGAAAAATCTTGGCCTTTAAATTCCCTGGAAATCTCTCTTTGAACCTCTGTAATCAGAAACAGCAATCAGTGATCACAACATAGATCCCCAATATTAGAAGAACAGGGTTTTTAATGCCCACCCTGGCTCCCACAGCCTTCTTGTAAGCTGCTCAGGAACATATGAGCTTCCTGCTGTGGGAATAGGGGCTGGGTAGCCACTGATGAACTAAAAGATAAAATTGACCAAAATTAACTAAAACTCACTGTCCTCGTTTTCTCATGGAAATCGCATCAATACACTCCAGAGTTCCAAAATATTTACGTCAGATAGATTTTGTCAGTGTAATTTTTGTCTCTGCAGAGAGTCAGATTTCTGATTCTTTCTACTCTGCTATCTTCACAGAATAAAATTATAGAACATTTTTAATATAAAAGTAGAAACGTGGGAATGTGAATTCCCATTAGTAGAATAGTTTAAAAATCTGCAAAATATGTTCTATTGTGTATAAATCAATAGTGCAAAGAAATCCCTTAGATTTATAGCAATTATCTTGAAAGAATTTCAAGAGTATACACACTGTTTCACAACCCATACATATATTTAAACAAAAAAAAAGAGCACTTCTAAATCAGAAAAAAATGCCTCTACCATCAAGTTGATAAATTTAAAATATATATAAAGCAATATGAACTAAGTTATGTTTCTAATATTGTAATCTGTGTATTCTCTTTCAAAAAGCCAGCAGGTATATATAAAATATATAGTATATTTTAAAAAAATGAACACTGAGTAATTAATCAAGAATGTAATAGTTTAAATATAAATCATTAAATCATTTTAAAAGAAAATATCACCAATGAAAAAAATATTATTTGCTGGAGAAATTTTAAGTTGCTAGTCATTTGCAGTTACAGAAATAGATATCCTTTTTTGTATTTATTATTGAATATACTTTTTAAATGTCACAATAAATTGAATGACATGTCCTAAGCCAAAATATATTTCCTCTCAGTTCTCTAAATTCCTTCTTCCTTCTGCTAACAATCTGTAGTATGCATGGCTCATTCTATGCAGTTGCAGACAGATTTGTGCATTAAAATGTTTGTGCTTTTAGTTGCTACACTGAGATAAGGCAAACTCTCAAGAGAGAAATTGACTTTTGACAATTTGAAAAATTTCTATGGAAACTTCACAGATTATTTTGTAAAAAATCATAAAAGAGAATGCCAAATTAGGCCTTGATAATATCAAAAATAATCAAATTTAAATAAAATCAACAAAATAAGCATCTGGAGCATTTTAAATGGTATTACAATGGTTGTGCTGTTTTATTCCAACTCCTAAAATTTTAGCACAAAAATTTATTTCTCTTACCTAAAAATATAAGTTTATATGAAAATATAAAAATTTTAGTTTCTCATTGCCATTTCCATACTTTGTATTTCTCCATTATTCTTAAAAAATATGATAATAAAGAATCTTAAAATTGCATGTAGTTCATCTCTTTCTCTCTGAAATTTTCAAATGCTTACATTAATAAAAAGAAGAAAGATCTCAAATAAACAATCTAACTTTGATCATCAAGGAACTAGAAAAAGAATATCAAACTAAGCCCATAGCTGAAGGAAGGGAATCATAAAGATTAGAACAAAAATAAATAAAATGGAGAATAGAAATGTAATAGATAATTTTAAAAAAATAATAGCTGCATTTTTGGAAAGTAAAAAAATATATATAAATTTCTAGCTACACTATAAAAAATGCAAAAAGACTTAAGTAAAATGAAAAAGAAGACATTATAACGGATATCACAAAAATCATAAGAAACACAAGAGGCTATTGTGAACAATTATGTGCCAACAAATTAGACAGCTTAGAAGTAATAGATAAATTCCTAGACTCAAGCAATCAACTAAGACTGATTCATAAATTAATAGAAAACCTAAACACACCAAACATATGAGATTGAATCAGTAACAGAAATCTTCCAACAAAGAAAACCTTCACTGACAAATTCTAACAAAGATTTAAAGAAGAATTAACACTAATACATCTCAGTCTGTTCCAAATAAATGGAAGATGAGGGAAGACTTTCAAACTCATTTTATGAGGCCAGTATTACCATAAAGTTTCGAGTGGGACCTAAGGAAATATAACTTGCAGAGGGTTGTGGATATGGTTAATGGAACACACAATTCCTAGAGAAAACACAAATGGACAGCCAACAAAATTACTATTCAGTTGTGCCAATGGAAGAGAGGAAGGATGGAAGGTCTGAGGACTGAAGACAAGTGATCCATTTACAGCACTGACTGCCCAGTTTCTGGAGCTAAGCCAGTTATCATTCTTGGAACCCATTGCCTGAAGAGGCAGGGACATCCCCAGGGGAAAGACCATGCAAAACCATAGTTAGATACATACACAAAATGGATGCCCTAGTGCTTCACTAAAGAGACCCTTAGTCATTTCATCTGGTAAATGTGGACTAGGGAGTAGAAGATTCCCAGACACGTTGAGGGATATTAGAAATAGGGTCTGTGTTGACACTGATACCTGGAAACACAAACATCATCATGTCGTCATGCCCTTTCTCTGTTAGAAATGGCATATATGGGAAGATATGCGGGGAGGGGAGGTAATAAATAGAGTTTAAGTCAAGGACTGGCTTACAGAACTTACAGTGGTGACCTGGTTGTCATTTTATCACAGTGTATCTTCAGTTCATAGAGGAAGAACTATCATAGTATTAACAGAAAAGTTTAAGGACATCTTACAAATTATTCTTCCCTGGAAAAAGAAGAATTCACAAACAATTTTATACCTAAGGTAGCTTAGATAAAAATAATATCACCCTCAATAATCTAAAAAAGGCAGAATTAGTGGGTCTCATCATATCTACTTTGATTTACAAATCTGACTCCTGTAGAGATGGGTTGGATGCTGGAGGATGACTGTACGCTACCACAAGCTGAACCTAGTTGTAGCCGACATCTCAAATACTATGAGGATGTCACACCTTTGTTAAAGACAGTTGATATAGCCTCAGTCATAGGGAGTGGAGCTATTGATTTAGAAAATGTGTTATTTCCTATTACTTTAAGAAAATAATTAAAAACTATTATATTCACATGGAATAAACAAAACCGTATCATCACATTATTGTTCCAGTGCCATGTTAACTCCTCTACCTGTGTCATAATTTAGTTAGAGGAGATACGGACTATCTGAATATTCTACAAACCATCCCTGATAGGATCCCCTGAATTATGAGTGAAGTAGTACACCTATACTGTGTTGTAATTGCATTGCACAGACAGAAATATGTGGCAGAAGCCTAGATGCCCATGATACCCATCATCCTTATGCCAACGTCCCTTCCTCAACCTATGGCTATGGGAACAATTTATGATGGGATGAAAGAGAAGAACAAATCTTAATGTAGTTTATTGATGACTTGTCTTGGTAGGACGGAACAAGTCAAAAGCAATGACAGCTACACTATAACACCACACAGTGGTGACCTTAAAAAATATTAATAATAACAGAGGAAAATCTTCCCAATAGGTATAACTTCAGACAATGAACCTGGACATCCACTTTGTGTTGACAGAGAATTGGCCCAGAGAGACAATAAACAGGCTCATGGTTAGTATTGAATAGCTAGGAAGTTGTTCAGGATCTTAGACAGAAAAATGAAAAAATCTAATATTGGAAAAAAAGTCTAATTTAGAGGCAGATGATGTATAAATGTGTCACATATTATAAAAAATACATTCACCTCTGAAAATGGACCAATTCACAAAGCAGCCAAAATGACTGAGCAAGGGAATCTTGGCAAGTCTTTGTAATTGGCCACTACAGGTCTGTCATAATGGGCACATGAATGAAGTAGTCATAGTGGCAGCAATGAAGGTGATGCCAGGGCTCACCTTCCATGAGCATGAGCTCATGCTACCAATGCCAGTCTAGCTTCTGCTAGAGCCCAATGTGCAACCTGCGATGAACAGGAACCAATGGTAGGATAAGACATGATTCACCTGGATATGTGTATATTTATTGCTTGCACAGCCTAAGTATATCTAAGGCCTATTGTTGACCTACTGGCTCCACATTATACTTAAGCTTGCATACATGCCCAGGGTTCTCACTTTAGATTTAAAAAGGTGTAGGGAAGAACGTGGAACATGGATCCACTTGTAGACACTGCAATATCAAGAAATTTCTAGGCTTGACATCTGTTCAAAGAGGATAATTTTTCGAACAACATGTGTCCTTATCATCTGAAAGGACAATTGTGACTCAGAATAGGTATGAAACAGTGATAGGAGTAAGTTTTGAGTAATTCCAAGTATAATCATACTTAATATTTGTTATGTGAGTATCTGGTGAGTGGAAGTGCTATTAGAAAAATGCAAGTCTCTGTGGTAATATGACTTTCATCTCTCATTGAATGATTATTTTTTAGAAGAGAGAAAAGTATTAATTTCATAGTCAGCACAAGCACATTGCATGCTTCCTATGAATTGGGCATCATGATATTATCCGGAGAAAAAAAGATGTCATGAGCTCTGATCTATAATTTCTCAGAAACTACTTGGCTTATGTCTTCATTTGTCAATATCTGTATCTTAATTATGTACTGTCCAATGACCTCTTGCTTTGTTACTTTAGTATAGTGTCTTATCTGAATTTCCAATCCTCAGGGTGTTAATCTGTCACTAGAAACAGTTTCAACCATAATTTTCTCACTCTTGATCACAACTTACCCATATGACCCAGTGAAACAAATTACAA
>CAUYRT010084328.1:0-53062 GCA_963574885.1 Lepilemur ruficaudatus
ACACACACACACACCTGCAGTGAATAATAACAGGTTGAATGACCAAAGAATTCAGTGGAATAGAAACTTGGATGCAACACTAAGTTGCTTTAAAGAAAATAATTGTAACCTTTCTTGCATGGTTGAGTACATGACCTAAGATGCATTCTCACCTCCACATATAGCTTTGATACTGTATGTGAAGCTGAAGAAATACTTTCTTTAAAAATTAGGACATCTACTGGAGGGGAGTGACAAGTGCACCCCACAACAGATCCTCACTGTCTTTTCACTGAGGGTAGGGTGGCGGGAGGGCGCAGGCGGGTTGTCTGTTCGGGGCTGCTGAGGGAGGCATGACCTGCCCACATACACACAGCTTGCAGCCAACACTCTCACAGACACAGAAGCAGTGATGGCAGGGGAAACTCACGCCCAGCCACATATAATAATCAACCTAGCCTTTTATGTAATAAATATGAACAACTAAGAATCACCAGCAACTTAAAAAATTAACAACACCAAAGAGAAAGATCAAAATGAATAAAGAACAACTGATTAGGGAGGAAAAATATAGGTCCAATACATGAAGAGAAGAACTTTAACGCTCATTAGTATTTTAAGAAAGATGCATGAATGTATCCATTCATAAACTAGAACAAACCAGTATGTGAAAGGGGAATAACAATAAAAATCCATGAAAAATTGAGAATACAATTATCAAAAATAAGTAAAAAGAATCTAAATTAGAAAAAAAATGAAGTATCCCAAAATATAAAGCAATAAAACCAAGAGATGAAAAATATAAAGTAAAAATCCAACAGGTCCAACAACCATCTAAGGAGTGTCTTTAATGACAAAGAGCAAAGGCAATTAAGGAGAAGAAATAACCGTACAGTAGAAGAAAATCTCTAGAGCCCAAGACATAGCTCTTTAGATACAATGTTCAGTAAATGTGATTCAGGATAAATGAAAAATAACCCATAAACACATCTTCATTACACATCAGACCACCTCAACAAATTTTCCCTCTCATTCTTTTCCCTGGATCTTCTGCTTTTTCCTGACTTCTAAATTGTGTGAACCAGGGCTCAGTGTTTCTGCTTCTTCTCTTTGTCTCTTCCGTATTTAACTCATTTGATAAATGATCTCATCTAGACTCATCACGTGGAATGCCATATATGTATTGATAACCCCAGTTTTACATCTTTGCTTCCAATCTCCTCCCCAAACTCCTGACATCAAATTAATTTCCTTTCTATAATGTAACACACATTTCAAATATATGACTAAAATAGAATTTTTACCTCAATCCCTACTCCAAATTGCTCACGTGCTAATCTTGCCCATCCCAGTAAGCAACGACACCATTAATTCAATGGCTCAGGCCATAAAACCACGAGTCATGCTTACCTCCTCTCTCCCTCACTCTACGTATACAATACATCAGCAGGGCCAACATCTAACATAAATTTAAAAGAAAGGTGTGTTCAAGAAGAATATTAATTCCCTAACACTATGATAAAGTTGCATTTTCCCTCTCCTATGCCTCACAACTCTTGGCTATATTTATTGTATCTCTCATTCAAAGCAACACATTTTTAATAACACAGGAATGCATCTCCTTGTCTTGGTACAAACATGGCATGTTCTACAATAAATAATACTTACATAATATTTTAAATGTTGAAATTGGCTTTAAATTCTAAATCATCAAAGAATGAAAGACATTTATGTTTACTAAATTAAGTGTAAATTCTATGCACCTAAAAAGGAAAAGGAAAAGTAATAAAAATCAGGAGTTAGTAGGTCGAAGTAAATGTGGAAGAAAATAAAGTGGCAAAAAACTCTCCACTCTTACAAAGAAAGAAATCAAGAGGCACTGCAAAAAGACTGATGTGTCAAGACATAGAATTTATACGAAGATAAGTAGCAATGGAACTTTTTAAAATATGTCTGGCAGGGATCGGAGTCAAGAGAGAGGACAAGTATAACAGAGGGGAATTTCTCACATGTAATAGAAGGGAATCAATAGGTATTTTTAAATCGATACATTGACAAGTAAAGTATATGCACATTACTTAAAGATTTGGATTTAACTTCCAGAAAAACTATCCATAAAATGGTTAAAAGTAATCACTTCTGATGCATGAGAATGGAGAAAAGTGTAATGAGCCTTACTTTTCATTAGTAACCCTTCAATGTTGGAATTTTTATTATGGCATATATTGCTGATGTAACGATTAAACGAACAAATAAAAATATTAATAAATGATAAAGCAAATGATCACATAGAATTTAGTTTTATGTCAAGATTTTCATACATATTTATTTGGATAAGATTTTATAAGGAGGTACTAATTTTTGTTTCCCTGTCAGTAGCATAAAGGACACAAATACTGATCTAGGATATTTTAGTGCAGTTTTTATTTTTAATCCACTGTATCAGTATAGATTCTGGTCAACTACCATCTGGTTAAAACATGTTGATCCTAGGGCGGGTATTTAATAAAAGAATTCTATAAAGAAATAATCCTTCACATCTAGACCCAGAAAAGCTCACACACTGACTCACTGTAATCTATCTCCTCAAAGCACTATAGACCTATAGGTCCCTCCAAAGGGAGACACTGCAGCTTTGAACACAGTAAACATTTCCATTGTCCTAATGCTACTTCTTGTCCTACTTCTATGCTTATAAACATGGTACTATTTTTACCTTGAATAATGCATGGCTTGGTGGCCTGCAATATTAAAATAGAAGTCGGTTGTATGCTTCATTTCATTGGTGTGCCCAGTGGCCTCAATCCAGTGCCCTATTGGCAGACAGTAAACACCATCCACCAAGTTGTTTTCATTATAAGTACAGCAACGGTCATGATGAGGCCCATTGCCTAGAACAAGAAGAAATGACAAACAGAGCAATTAAATCCGTGTTTTGCTTAAGCAACCTCAAAGTGGCTGATGCAAAATTAATAGCATGAAGAAAATAAACATGAAGCTGCTTAATCTACACATTTCATATAAACAAAAATAGACTAGAGTGAGACAAAGAACAGTAGGCATTTGTAAGAAGTTACTTAGGAAAATTACAGGGTTCCGTGCTCCCTTTGAGTACATGGATTTAAAAAAGCATTTTAACGGTTTCAGAACTTCATGGGACTTCTCGGTGCCCTAGGAGCCCATTGTGAGTCATTTTGCAGGCTGATAAGCTGCTGGAAAAGGTTTTTAAAGCCATTAATGCCCCCATATTACATACTGTTATCTTTCGGATAGGCAAATTTATGACTAACATCAGTAATAAAGTGTTATAGTAACAGGTCAAACAATAAATACATAAATATAAATAAACGCATTAATAAATAATAAAACACATCCCATCTAATCTAGTTTTCAGGTGTTAATAAAACAGTGCTCATTATTATTTTCAGATGAGGAAACTAAGTCTCACAGAGATTAACTGGCTTGCCCATGGTCACAGAACTAGTAGTGCAGAGCTACTATTAATAGTAACCTGATTCCCCCAGTTACCCAACATTTAGGCACCTGACACTTTCATGCTGCTCACTGCCTATGTCACATGCACCACGACACACCATCATCTTCCTTCCAGGGCCAAGGAACAAAGGAAGCAGGAAAGGAACAAAGTTTGAAAATATCATTTGCCTACTTCACAATCCTGCCCAGTATCGACTACACTAGTTGCTACGGTCCAAATGTTTATGTCCCTTCCAAAATTCATATATTGAGGCCAGGCATGGTGGCTCATACCTGTAATCCTAGCATTTTGAGAGGCCCAGAAGGGAGGATTGCTTGAGCTCAGGTAGTTCAAGACCAGCCTGAGCAAGAAGAGTGAGACCCCATCTTTATTAAAAATAGAAAAATTAGTCAGGCATGGTGGCGTGTGTCTGTAGTCCCAGCTACTCGGGAGGCTGTGGCAGGGGTATTGCTGAGATAAAGAATAAGGGAGTGCATCACCACTAGACCTGTCCTACAGGAATTGTCAAAGTGAGTTCTTTAAGCAGAAATAAAATACTGCTAATTAATAACTTAAAACATATGAAAGTAAGAAACTCAGTGGTATAAGTAATACACAGTCAAATTTGGAATAGTTTAATACTCTACGGGTAGTATATAAAGCAATTTTATCTCTAAGATGAGGGTTAAAAGACAAAATTATTAAAAACAACTGTAGCTTCAATAAACTGTTAAGAGATACAAATTATAAAAGATGTAAATTTTAACATAAAAATCATAAAATACCATGGGGAAAAGTAAAAGTGTCTACACTTTTGTATTTGATTAAAGATAAGTTAGGATAGCCTGTTACAAATATGTTTTATGCAAACTTCTTGATAATCACAAATCAAAAACCTATAGTAGTTGCACACAATATAAAAAGAAAGGATTCAAAAAGCATACCACCACAGAAAACCATCAAACCATAAAGGAAGGCAGCAAGAGAGGATGAAAGAAACAAAGGATCTACAAAGTAACCAGTAAACAAACTACAAAAAGGCAGTAAATCCTTACTTATCAATAATGACCTTGAATGTAAATGGATTAAATTCTCCAGTCAAAAGACAGACAGTTGCTGAATAGATTTTTTTAAAAAGGCATCTAACCCTATGCTGCTTTATAAGAGACTCACCTCATCTGTAAACACACACACAGACTGAAAGTAAAGGGATGAAAAAAGATATTCCATGCAAACAGAAGCCAAAAGAGAGCAGAGGTAACTGTAGTTATACGTAACAAAAAAGACTTTAAGTTGAAATCTGTAAAGAAAGACAAAGAAGGTAATCATATAATGATAAAGGCTCAGTTCATCAAGAGGATATAATACATATACAACTAACATCATAGCACCTAAATAAATTAGGTAGTTATTAAGTGATCTGAAGTAAGAGATAGACTATAATATCATAATAGTAGAGGACTTCGATACTCTGCTTTCAGTAATGGACAGATCATCCATTTTTTTAGACATAAAATCAATAGGTAAACATTGGATTTAAATTACACTTTAGACCAAATGGGCCTAACAAATATATACAGATACACAGAGATATAACATTTCATCCAACAGCAATAGGATACACATTCTTTTCAAGTGTATGTGGAATGTTCTCCAGGATAGAGCATATGTTAAGCCACAAAACAAGTCTTAAAAATTTGAAAAGGGTTGAAATTACATCAAGTATCTCTTCCAATCAAAATGGAATGAAAGTAGAAATCAGTAATAGAATAAATCTTGGAAAATTCACAAATATGTGGAAATTAAACAATGTGCTCCTGAACAACCACAACCAAAGGGTCAAAAAAGAAATACAAACAACATTTAAAAATACTTTGAGATGACCAAAAATGGAAATATAACATCAAACTTATTGGATACTGCAAAAGCAGTTTGAAGAGGGAAATTTGTAGCCATAAATGGCTATATCAAAAAAGCAGACTCTCAAATAAATAATCTAATGCCTCAAGGAAAATTTACATCTTTTTATAATTTGTATCTCTTAACAGTTTATTGAAGCTACAGTTGTTTTTAATAATAGAGAAAGAAGAACAAGCTAAACCCAAAGTTAGCAGAAGGAAGGAATAACAAAGATCAGAGCAGAAATAAATGAAATGGAGACTAGAAAAATAATTTAAAAATAAACAAACTAAGAATTGGGGTTTTTTTGAAAAGATAAATGAAACAGACAAACTCTCTCAGACTAAGAAAAAGAGAAAAGACACAAATAAATAAAATCAGAAATGAAAGAGTAGACATTATACCTGATATCACAGAAATACAAAGAATCTTAAGAAACTACTGTGAACAATTATATGCCAAAAAATTGGATAACCTAGAAGAAACAGATACATTCCTAGAAATATACAACCTATCAGACTGAATCAAGAATAGAAAATACGATTAAACCAATGACAAGTAAGGAGATTGAAGCAGTAATAAAAGTCTTCCACCAAAGAGAAGCCCAAAACTTGATGCCAGCACTGCTGAATTCTACCCAACATTTAAAGAAGAACTAATATCATTTCTTCTCAAACTCTTCCAAACGGCTGAAGGAGAGGGAGTACTTCCAAACTCATTTTATAAGACCAGCATTATCTTGACACCAAAGCCAGAGAAGGGCACTACAAGAAAAGAGAATTATAGACCAACATCCCCTGATGAACATAGATGCAAAAATCCTGAACAAAATACTGGTAAACCAAATTCAACAGCACATTAATGGAATGAAGAATAAAAACCACATGATCATGTCAGTAAATGTAGCAAAAGCATTTGACAAAACTCAAATAGGTATAGAGGACTGTGTCTCAACACAATAAAGGCCATATAGGACAAGCCCACAGTTAATACTGTACTCAGTGATGAAAAGTTGAAAGCTTTTGCTCTAAGATCAGACCCAAGACAAGGATACCCACTCTTGCCACTTCTTTTCAATGTAGTCCTAGAAGTCTAGGCAGAGAAATTAGGCAGACAAAGAAATAAAAGGTATCCTAATGGGAATGGATTAAGTGACATTGTTTCTGTTGACAAAATCTTACATATGAAAAACCCTAAGGTCTCCACCAAAAAAAAAAAAAAACTGTTAGAACGGATAAATAAATTCAGTAAAGTTACAGCATACAAAATCAACATACAAAAATTAGTAGAGTTTCTGTACTAATAATAGACTATCTAAAAAAGAAATTAAGAAAATAATCCTATTTACAATAGCAATAAAAATAAAATAAAATACTGCGGTATAAACTTAGCCAAGGAGATGAAAGATCTGTATACTGAAAACCACAAAACACTGATGAAAGAAATTGAAGGAAATACAATAAATGAAAACATACTCTAATGTTCATGGTTTGGAAAAAGTAATATTGTTAAAATGTCCATACTACCCAAAGCAATCTACAGATTCAATGTAATCCCTATCAAAATCCCAATGTCAGTTTTCACAGAATTAGAAAAAACAATCCTTAAGTTAGTATGGAACCACAAAAGACCCCAAACAGCCAAAGAGTAAAAAGAATAAAGCTGGAGGCATCACAATCCCAGGTTTCAAAAATGTAAAGCTATTATAGTCAAGGCAGTATGTTACTAAGCTAAAAACAGACACATTGATCAACAGAACAAGATAGAAAACCCAGAAATAAATCCACACATTTATGGTGGGTTGAGTTTCAACAAAGCTGTCAAGAACACACAATAGGGAAAGGACAGTCTTTTCAATAAATAGTGTTGGGAAAATAGTATATCCACATTCAGAACAATAAAATTGGACCCTTATTGCATACCATATACAAAACTCGCCTAAAATAAAGACTTCAATATAAGACCAGAAGCTGTAAAACTACTAAAAGAAAACACAGAGAAAACAGAGAAAAAGCTCCATGATACTTATAATCTTGGCAATGATTTTTGGATGTAACCCCAAAAGCAGAGGCAACAAAGCAAAAATAGACAAATGGGGCTGCATCAAACTAAAAATCTTCTGCACAGCAAAGGAAACAATTAACAAAGTGAAGAAACAACCCACAAAGAGGGAGAAGATATTTTCAAACTCTATGTCTGATAAGGGGTTAATATCCAAAATACATAGGGAACTCAAACAACTCAATAGCAATAAATAAATAAATAAATAAATAAAAGTGGGCAAAGGACCCGAGCAGACATCTGTCAAAAGAAGATATACAAATAGCACCACAGTTCATGAAAAAAGTGTTCAACATCATTAACCATTGGGGAAATGAAAATCAAAACTATAGTGAGACTTCACTGCACACCGGTTAGAATGGCTATTATCAAAAAGATAAAAAATAACGTGTTGGTGAGACTGTGTTCACTGTTGGTGGGAATGTAAATTAGCACAGTCATTATGAAAAATGGGAAGGAGGTTCCTCAAAAAACTAAAAATAGAACTACTATATCATCCAGCGATCCCACTTCTGGGTATACAGCCAAAGAAAATGAAAACAATATGCTAAAAAGAAATCTGCATCATATGTTCATTGCAGCACTATCCCCAATAGCCAAGACATGGAAAAATCCTAAGCATCCATCAACACATGAATGGATAAAGAAAACATGGTATATGAACACAATGAAATACTATTCAGCCATGAAAAATAAGGAAATCCTGTCATTTGCTAAAACATGGATAAGCCTGGAAGACATTATGCTAAGTGAAATAAAGCAGGCACAGAAAAATAACTAACACGTGATCTCATGTACATGTGGAATCTAAAAAATTCAAACTCATTTAAGTAGGAAAAGGTGGTTATCAGGGGCTTGGGGTGGGGGAGAGGCTTGGAGAGAGAATAGGGAGTTGTTTGTGAAAAGGTGACAAAGTTGCAGTTAGACAGTAAGAGCTATTGCACAACAGGGTAGCGACTGTCAATAATAATGTATTCCAAATAGCTAAAAGTATAAATTTCAAAAGTTTCATCACCAAAAGTAAGTGAATGAAGTGACAGTTATGTTAGTTTGATTTATTGATTCCACATTGTATACGTATATGAAAATATCATATTTTACTCAATGTTTACAATTAGATTTTTCAATTAAAAATAATAGTAATAAAAATAATAACAACTACAAAGACAAATAAGTAACCCACTCAGCAATGATTAAAACAGGTATTAGATTTAGAGATAATGAAGCTTTCTACAACAGATATGAAAATATTATTTGTTAAAGAGGCTAGAATTTAGAGGACTAGAAAAAATATCAAATATTATAGGGTGATCATAGCCATGAATCAAACATCTGGCGTGTGTGTGTGTGTGTGTGTGTGTGTGTGTGTCTGTCTGTCTGTCTAGGTAGAAAACTGATTATTCTTGATTATTGCTATTTTTATGACAAATGGTACATTAATACATTGGATAAATAAGCATTAGCCTCTCTTTACATCTATATATGTAAATCTGTCTAGCCCTTTTAGTCACAAATGAGCCACTCAGCCTAAGACAATTACTTGATAGAACTATGGTGAAAGTAGGCACATACGTTTGGCCTCATTTGTTTTCATTAATAATCAGACTGAGGTCATTCACATACACTTCAAATTCTATGAGAAAATCAACAAACGTCCTTGAGACAGCTGTTTAGCAGCCCAGCGTGATGCGTTAGTCCTCTCAAAGGTGAGCTTGAGGTGTGCAGAAAAGGGGAACAGCGGAGTGATTAGCGAAGCTTAGCCTTGGATTCACTCTTAGCCAAGCCTCCAGAGGGGATCTTTGAGGGAAAACTCCCAGAAAAGCCTTGATCAGTTCCAGCTAAGAATTTTAAGGAAAGACTTAATTAACACCTGCCAACCCATACAGAACAGAAAATATTACAAGGGAAAAAACATCCATGATTAGAGAAAGATGTGGATAAAACGGAGGTTTGTATCAAGCTCAGTTGAAGAAATGTAATAGGAAAAAACTTGAGGGAAAAGCAAACTTCAACAGTTTTTTTCTTAAGAAATTTACTAATAATTTAATATCTCATAGTTACAGACTGAGTTGTTTCACTTCCCTCCCCCTGCCCCAAATTCATATGTTGAAGCACTAAGCCCCAGTGTGATTGTATTTGGAGACAGGGCCTTATAGAAGTAATTAAGGTTAATTGAGGTCATAAGGCGGGGTCCCTATAAGAAGAGGAAGAAACACCAGAGATCTCGCTTCTCTCTCTTCAAGCGCACAGAGGAAAGGCTGTATGAGGACACAGGGAGAAACTGGCCGACTGCCAGCCAGGAAGAGCGGCCTCACCAGAAACCGACCTGCACCCTAATCTGGGACTTCTAGTCACCACAACTGTGAGAAAACAAATTTCTGTTGTTTAAGGCACCCAGTCTGTGCTATTTTGTTGTGGCAGCCCTAGCAGACTAACACAGTCATAGGTGCAAAATATTCCAGAGTTTAATCCAGTTAATAATCAAGTATTATTAAAAGCTTGGTATGTATCCAGTCCTGCGCTAGACTGAGGCAACAAGGTTCAAAACACGTTCCCCACCATGAATGGACCTTTGTTGATTAGACAAAGGTTATGCAAAGCAATTAGTGAATGAAGCAAAACTAAATTAGGAACACAATTTAAAAACTATGTGACAACTGAAACATGCACAGAATCCCCAAGGATTGCAAATAGGCTTCATCTCAAATGACATTTTCAACGTATGATGACTGGAACACTATGTCGAAATGTATTCTAAGGAGCAACTGGCTCACTGGGAAAGATAACTGTGATAGATTTGAAGGGTCTACATGAATTTAGAAAACCAAAAATGGAGTATCTTAGAGAAGTTTGCATCAGAGTGAGCTAGAATTACTGAGAAAAGATTTGTGGTAGAGGGAACGGGTGTTGAGCTGTGACTGACAACACGGTACGCCTCACACGCATGGCAAACAGTACAACAGTGTATGAATGAGTATGATTCAAAGTAGGAAACAGATAAGAACAAATCTGTTTATTTCCGTGGACAGAGTGACAACATAATGGCCCACAGGGTCTTCATATTATTTACCAGATTCTAAAGCAAGCACCGTAAAACAAATGGATTTCATGACTTGGAAAAGTAGAGCACGGAATTATACACATCTCTAACCATTATTTAAGAAAGCGTATTTTTACATGCAAAAAAATTTACAGTAATTAGTGATTCATGATGATACACACACCTCAAAATGGAAAGTATCTCAAAGATTGTACAGTCTCCTGAAAAACATCTCAAATAATGTCATTATCAGGCAATTACGCTTCCATTAAAAATTAAACACAATAACAAAACTCCCTTTGATGTATAGTTCTTAAGAGAAAATCTGAAACTTAGATTTTTCTTAATAGGCTTGAGCCAAAGCACCAAGGCTGAATTATTAACTCATTCGATGTGATGATAATCTCAAGGGATACCAAAAGATTTGACCATCTAATTTGAAGTGATCAAATCTTTTGGTAGCTAGTTATGCCATGACTCAAGGGATTAATGAAAAAGCTCAACATATTAAAATGTGCCATCTTAGCATAATTGGAAGTATTTGCTAGATTTGCATTTACTTTCTATGGCACATGCAGAGATGTTTATTCATGTATTTAATAAATTTTGATTTAATTATTCTAATAACTTTTAATGCTGGCTTTCCTACTGTCATCAAAACAATTTTTATAGCAGTGTCTAGACTTTTGTTGCTGTTGTTAAATTGGCAGTTCATTTTTACTCTCCACAGCACTCCCAGAATTGGCTAGAAATTTCACTATTTCATTGCCTGAACAGAAAGCCAAGCCATACTGTAAAAATAGCTAAAGCCTCTATATTAGTATTCGTCGCACTATATAAGTAAATGTTTCTAACCAGCTTTCGTTACCTCATTTGCCATATCTTAAAGACCACAAAAAAAGCTCTGATGTCAACTATGCCTGTGTACTTAAATATACAAATAATGCTGAGGCAGGAGATATACCTTCCCTAGTAACCATATCTCAAGAGTGTCCAATATTTAGATGCAGAGAACATAGAATAATTATATTCATCCCAGGAACTCTTTAGAACATTGAGGATAATTTTACATTTAACTCCATCCTAACCCAGCTAGCCTAGCAAACATGTATTCTGGCAGTTTCGTAGTAAGTAAATATTTTGGCATGAAATATTTCTTCAATTAAAATATTTTAGAACATGGACTAAATAGTTTAATAAAACATTCCCTTGAGGAGCTGATCTAGTTCTGCTGTGAAAACCATCTCAGATGGCTTAATGCTTTGGTTTCTTCCACGGCAAAACTATTTTATGAATATTATGGGAATATAATTGACATGAATATTGTATAGCACTGCCCTTGTTACTGGGAAAAAAAAACTAGAAGTGCACAGCTAATTGAAATAGAGGATAGAATGGTCAAATATAATTTTTAAAGATGAGATTGTTTTTGAAATTAAGAAACCAGATTGTTTTAAATCATTTAATAAGACATGATAAACTGAAAATAAAAAAGGGCTTAATCCTGGCAATCAGTGAGATTATCTTAAAATTTCCCATAATCATAAACTACACATACATAAGAAACAGCTGAAGAAGGATTTTGCTCCTCTCAGGACTAGTTCTTGACTGTGTTTGGCTTGTACAACCTCTTTGCTATAATACAGAATCTCATCCTTTTATTCCTGGCCTTAACACCCCTCCAAATCCCTCCTCTTCCAGTTTTCCAATCATCTCTGCCCCACCATCATCTCTTATTACCTTATCTTGCCTCTACCTAGCCCTGTGCTCACACAACACCCTCACTGCCCCATTCATTCTTCAGTGCACTACAACATGACATCTGCCCTCAATTTTCAACGGGAAACTTTCGATGAAGTCATCTCATAACTGCCATATTATTTTTTTCATCTTTCATTGCAGCATTTAATGATAATGACCACTCTCTGTCAAAACTCTCCTCTGTAGCTTCCATAATACTCTTCTACTAAAAGGCAGTATATTACAGCGGTGAAGTGCATGGGCTCAAGATTCAGACTCCGGACTCCAATCTGAGTTATGCTAGTAACTATTTGTAAACAGTAACAAGTAAACTAGTAACAAGAAAATAGTTTAAGCAACCTGTGCCTCTGTACTATCTACCTCATGGGGCTTTTCTGAGGGAATTCAATTAGATAATCCATTAAAAGGATTTAACATAGAAACTGACACAGTTGGTGTTCAACAGCTCAATGACAACTCTTCCTTTACATCTCCTCAAATCCTTGTAGTCTCTGCAAAATGGTATGCTGACTGGCCAAACAGGTATACCATAAAACACACTCAAATAGTTATAAGAACAGCCTTGTTCAAACCTATGTGTATCAAGTCAAGACCAAAATAACAGTAACTTCACATGGGCTTATGTGTTCCCAAGACAAAACCACAGATTTTTCCAATAGCTCACCTAATTTACAAATTCTGACCAATCCCTCCCCAGACCATGCTAACTTTACCCTAAAACTGAAACTAATTGAAACTACCAAATATCTTCTCTTTGAATTGTCTGTGAAGGAAAATTTCTCTTGTTCTCTATTTTTATAAAATGATTTGTTAATGAAAATATAAGAGATGACTTTTATTAATTTCTTCCTCTTGGTTTATTCCTATCTTTGGGACATAATATTTTAATACTACTTATCTCAAACAAAATACCAACAATCAGTTGGCCGGGTGCGGTAGCTCACGCCTGTAATCCTAGCACTCTGGGAGGCCGAGGTAGGCGGGTTGCTCAAGGTCAGGAGTTCGAAAAGACCAACAATCTCTCCCAATTCTCTCTTATCAGCAAATTTGATAAACATGCCTCCTAAGTCACTGATAAAAAAAAAAAGATTTAGCAGGAAAAAACCTAGAACAGAGTGCCTTGACATGCTATTTGCACACACCTCGTATTCTTACTGTTTTATTAATCAGAGCACTTTAGGTTCAGTTGTTTAACTTGCAGTGAATCTACCCAGATAATCTATTAGCCAACAAGTCTTGTTTTCTAATTTGTGCACAAAGAAATTGTGAGATTTTTCCAAAATCTTTTTGTGAAACTAAGATATACTGTTCCTCCATTTACCCCCTTGTACAAATGGGGATTGATATTTGATCAGGTAAAACTTCTAAAGCAATTCTTAAATCTACTTCAAAAGTATATAATAATGATAGTTGCTTTGTTTTACTCCTTGCGACTACTCAATTTTAAGAAATGACAGTGAGCATGACCTCAAGCGATCCTCCCCCCTCAGCCTCCCACAGTGCTAGGATTACAGGCCTGAGCCAACACACTCGGCTGAATGGCAAGATTTTTGTAGGTGATTTTAACTGATTTTAATTATCTGCATCAAAATAATCTGCTTACATCTGAGCAAAATTAAGCTATCTAATATTTCTTCCCAAATGAAGCAGAAATGCTAAATAAACTGCTAAGTCTTAGGGAGGCTGCCCTCAAACTTACTTCAATGAATCTTTTTTAAATGAAAGGGAATGGTTTTTCAGAATTATTTGAGAGGAAGGGAGTATATGGGATAAGAAAGGAGAAAGGTAAGTTTGGGAGAGAATGAGGTACTTATTTAAAATGGTGACTAAATTCTTTTCTATGAGATTACATACAAACGATAAGAATTATAGCAGAGTACAAGTAAAATACTGCCACCCAGTGGAATTAGAATATAAATAAAATCTTCAAATTTGAAAAGATTGCAAGAATTTCACATCACTTTTCAATTAAAATAATAGAGCTTAACAATTTTTAAAGTACTTTAAAACGTATTAGTCCTCAAAAAACTCCAGTAAGGCAGGTAGCAGAAGTGTTAGTACATCTTTTCTGAGTCTGATGTTCAAAATTACATGACCTGACAGAGTCCTGAGCTTATTTAGTAGCTCAGCAAGGTCCACTGCTAATCACACAATGTAGCCCCTCCTAAAGGGCCTTTGACATCTCTACTCTTGCCCAAACACTTTATTTCATGGAGGATGAAACTGAGACTCAGAGATTATCAAGGCTTCTCAAAGAAGTCCAAGCAGTCTCAGGAACATAGCTTGGAGCAGTAACCTACCAGCATGAATATTCTTACAAGACTTCAATTTTTCCTATAAAATTCCTGTGAGATTTATGTTCTATTCCATATGATATACATGTCTGTTTTAATTTTAAAATAATGTTTTATTTTCTCAAATGTCTTAAAGAAACATTGATGTTTTAAGACAATATTGCATCTTTATCTTGTGTTACAACTTCCTGGCACATGACCACATCGAAGAAGGAAAGATGGGTAGTATGGGTATTCTAGTTTGAACCCCTAGATACTACGTTGCTCAAGTTCATTCGTCCATCAAGTATTTAATGAATACCTACTACATGCCAGGCATCGTTTTAGGTCCTTGAATATACTGCGATTAAAAAAAAAATTACCAGTGGTATAAAAGAGCGAAGGTTTAATTTTTGTCCATATTAGAGTTCACTGCAGATTGGCTAAAAGCTCTTCTTCCAACTGACCTCATCTTCAGACTGGGACCATCAGACACAGCATCTCTATTTGGAAAAGCAACAGCAACCTCCAAGAGAGATAAAAGAGTGAGAAAAAGTAATAGGAAGTAATACCCAGCACTTCCTCTCACATTTTACTGGCCAAAGGAGGTCACATGACAAAGATATACTTCTTAAATGGAGCAAAGAACAATCTATCCCTGGAGAGAGGAAATGGATATTGGCAAACAGTAACAGTCTGCCACACCACAACTTTACACCTTTCCACTGAGGAAAGGAGGTTTGGGGTAACATAGAGGAAAGAGATCACATCCTCAGTATCTGAGATGGAAATTCAAGCACTTTTATTTAAATATAAAAAGAAAGAGTTTATCATAGAAGGTCAGAGGACTTGGAATGTTTAGGCTTCAGACATGAGAGATGCAAATGAGTATATATTAAACAAATAGACAGAGAAAGGGTATTTAGAATGTGAGTACAAACTCTAAATCCCAGTTCTGGACACAGTAGTTTATTAGCACAAATCCATAGGAGCTGCATGTGTCCAGTGAGGATACCACATCGTTTCAGAAGAAACATTTGTAGGATTGCTTACTTTGCATATACACAAAACTATAGCCAGGTGGGTGGGGGTGTCAGAGCCTGAGACACACAAATTATTTCTAGTATCAACACATTAGGGTTGCCTAGGTTTTATACATGTAAAACCCACAAACAGTTGAATGAGAGCATCAGAGGCAGAAAGTACACTAATCATATATTAATACATGACTAAAATATGGGAGTTCACTGGAAGACTGCATGTTGTTCCTTCCTTCTGCTAACGCTGGAAAGTTAAATCTCAGAAGAGAAGCTCTAATGCAAGCCTTCATACTGAATCCAGTCACTACTCATGACCTAAGTAGCCACTGGAGAAGAAGAGAGCAAGTCCACCTGCCTTGCCACTAATAGTCCAAGGCAGACACCACACAGAGATTGAGACACTTGGTGCTTGTCCTTAGTCTAAAGGAATGTGTAATGCATGTGTGAGTGTTGTATATTAATAAGAAGGTTTTGTTTAAATAGATTTGATAAGTCCATATTATTTACTTATGCTTAAGAATTCTATAATTAATATAAATTATTTGAAGAAGCTACTTGCTATAGTTTAAATGTTTGTGTTCCCTCCAAAATTCATGTTGAAACTTAATCCCCAATGCAATAGTATTAAGAAGTGGGGTCTTTCGGGAAGTGACAAAGTCATGCAGGCTCCACCCTCATGAGTAGAAGTAGCACCCTATAAAAGGGCTTGAGTAAGTGAGTTTGTCCCTTTTCCCCTCCTGCCATATAAGGATGCAGCAAGAAGCTGTCATATTGGAAGCAGAGAACAAGCCCTTACCAGAGCTTGATTCTGCTGGTACCTTGATCTTGGACTTCCCAGCCTCTTAAACTGTGAGAAATAAATTTATATTCTTTACAAATTACCCAATCTAAGGTATTTTTGCTACAGCAGCACAGACTAAGACACTATCTCTAATTGCTTTTTATAATATTACACCAAAGCAAATGGACCAAATGTAGCATGGTTTATTGCAGAACTAAAACTGCCATCATTTTGACAGAAATCCAAGGAAAGGGGACAACGCTAAGAAAGGGTCGCATGGACTTATTTTATTAAAAAAAAATAGAAAATCATCAAAGAATTCTGACGGCACATGTGACATTATCCCATCTGTATTTTAGAAAGGTAATTCTGGTAGCAGTGCAGAAGAAGGACTGAATAGAGAAGGAAGGCAAAGGAGTTGGCTCATGTCAAAGGCCACTGAAACGATAAGGAAACAATCCAGAGCAGAGGCAATAGGATGAAAACAAAAAAAACTGGGGGACTGAAATATTTCAACTGCAGAATCTCTAACAGCAGTCTTCCAAACCAGCTGGTTATCAAAAGCGCCTGTGGAAGTTATAAAATTCTTATTCCCTAGCCAATCCCAGAACTATTAAATCAAAATCTCTAAGGATGTGGCCTAGGAAATGCTTATGATACCTCAGGGGCTTATGACGCAGGCAGCCCAGCCTGAGAAGTTCTTATGTTTCCCCGAGCTTCAGTGAAGGAGCTGCAGTGTCTTTAAATCAGGAACACAGAAAAAGAAGCTTTGCAAAGGTTGATAATGAATTGAGGTTTGGACATATTGAGTTTAAAATACACGACATCTCGAATTAAAAATCTAGTAGGCAATAGGACATATAGGTGTAGAGCCCAGAAGAGAGATTAGAGCTAGAGAAACATTACCACAGGATCTGAGGAGGTCCTCCAGAAAGGGAATTTAGCTTGAGATAAGAAGTGATCTGAGGAAAGAGCTCAAAGAGCACTTATACTTGAGGGTAGCTCAGAGAAAAATTATAATATTAGAATTGGCAAAGTAAGGATAAATGTATCTAACAGATAATTCCTCTTAACCAGCATTAAACCATATTTCCTTACTTGTTACAACAAAGTAAAGCACTATGCAAAACTAAATCATGCATTTCAAAGTCAAAGTGTCAATGTCCAGCCCAAGTTAGGTGCATATCAGCTGCCTACCCTGTGGTTTCCTATTGCCCATCCAAAGAGTATCTGTAACAATGTCACCTGAGGTAGATTTGTAAAAACCATGGACTCTTGCAAGACAACAATTAAAAGGCAAATAATCCCATTTTTTAAAATGGACAAAGGATTTGAAGAGACTTTTCTCCAAAGAAGATATTCACACAAATGTGAATCTTCCATATTGACCTATGGTCAGAAGCACATGAAAAAGTGCTTATCACCACCAGTCATTAGGGAAACGCAAGTCAAAACCACAATGAGATACATTTCACACTCCCTAGAATGGGTAAAATAAAAAATACACCATAACAAGTGTTGACAAGAATGTGGAGAAATTGAAACTCATACACTGCTGGCGAGAATGGAAAATGGTGCAGTCACTTCGGAGAAGTTTGGCAGGTCTTCAAAAAGTTAAATATAGAATTACCATATGACTCAGCCATTCCACTTCTGGGTATGTATGTACCCAAATAAAGTAAAAACATATGTCCACAGAAAAACTTGTACACAAATATTCACAGCACCATTATTTTAAGAGTGAAAACAACTCATATGTCCATCAACTAATGAATGAATAAACAAAATGTGGTACACTCATACAACAGAATATTACTCAGTAATAAAAGTGAATGAAATTACTGAGACATGCTACAATGTGTATAAACCGTGAAAACGTTACAATTAGTGAAAGAAGCCAGTAATAATGGGCCACATGGTGTTTGATTCCATTTGTATGAAATAACCAGAATAGGCAAATCCACAGAGACAGAATGTACATTAGTGTTTGTCAGAGGGTGGGGAAGGGAGGAACAGGGGCTGACTGGTAATGAGCACAAGGTTTCTTTTAAAAGTGGCAAAAATGTTGTAGAATCCATGTCAATGGTTACAAAACTTTATGAATATACAGTTGTCCTTGTTAGCCATGGAGGATTTGTCTCAGGATCCCCTGCAGATACCTAAATCTGCAGATGTTCAAGTCCCAGATATAAAGTGGTATAATATTAGCTTACAACCTGCACACATCCTCCTGTGCCCAGCAAGTCCTCACTTAAGGTCATTCATAAGTTCTTGGAAACTGTAACCTTAAGTGAAATGGCATATAAGAAAACCAATTTTACCATATGCTGAGTGACGCAAACGAGAGTGAGGTTCCTGCAGCATGGGTCACAAACACATCACCAAACTTGTAGATAAAGACCAAAACTCATATAATATTAAACAGTGAAGTAAATGTGAGCTACACATACATTTAAGAGAGATTAATAAAAGCAAGTAAGATAATTATTTACCAAATTTCTGGCGAATCAGCGAGTGAGGAAAGGCATCCTAGTGGTGGGTTAAATCAAGGAACAAATGTTTGCAAAGCAAAAACTATGGGGGCGCCTCCTCCCACCATGCCACTGCAAACCCATCACAAACACAGCAGCTGGCTGAGCTCTTTTGGATCGCATTGTTTACTGTCGTGCTTTTGGACGATTATCATAGACTTTAGCAATTTTTATTTTACGATCATTTGTACTCATTCATTCGTTTTCCAACCCTCTCATTCCAGTTCTGGTGGCAGGTGGCTGGAGCTCACCGGGCAGCTCATGGCGCCAGGTGGGCACGAGCCCTGGCCAGGATGCACTCACACTCGCTCGCTGGCACTGGGACCATGGAGACGCGTTGATGAACCTTATGGCCACAGCTCGGGATGTGGGAGGACACCTGAGTATCCGGAGAAAACCCACGTAGACACGGAGAGAACTACGGACTCCACACAGACAGGAATCTTAGCCTGATGGATTCTTTTTTTTTTCCTCACCAACATTATAAGGAAACAATGTTGAAGGAAAGACGTTATTCGAGGATCTGCTGTACTTTAAATCATCTCTAGGTTACTTATAATACCTAATATTATAATATATAATATTATAATGCCTACACATCACTTTACTCAAGTGGAATCAATGTAGCACTCTACAGGCAGCAAATTCAATAGTTTCGCTATGGGAACTTTCTAGATTTTTTTTTCTGAATATTTTCAGTCTGAGATTGGTTGAATCCATGGATGTGAAACCCTCAGATATGGAAGGCCACCTCTACTAAAACCCACTTAACTGTAAGCTGTAAAAGGGTGAATTTTATGGCATGTGAATTATGTCTCAATAAAACTGTTATTATAAAAACTGGATTCTCAGGATCCACCCACAAAGATTCTGTAGGTCTGTGATTGGCCCAAGAACCTGTCCATTTAAAAAGCTCCCCCAGTGATACGAGTGCACAGCCAGGCTGGGGAATCACGGGTGTGCCTAGAAAATTCAGTAGAAAGGTACTTGATGCTTGACATCAAGGAAAAGATACCGACAGAGATGGCGCGAGGTAAGCAATGCTGCAGGAGAGGCTGTCCGTGCCCAAGTCCTCTAGGCCTCAAGGAAGAAGGCCCCACCCCGGGGCGGCTGTCCGGGGCCTCCCGCGGCCCCGTTCCCACCTCCTGGCCAGCCACCTCTACCGCCGTCTGCTCCCCAGGTGTGTTCCCACGGCTCACCCACCTCACCGCAACCCTCCCAGGCGCCCACCACAAAAGGTTAACCGCCGCTGAAACTCTCTGACTCTTTCCTTGTCACTTCAATAAAACTTCAAGGCTCTTTCCTTGTCACTTCAATAAAACCAGCCTTTCCCGTGACTCTCACAGAGGATAAAGTCAGAGCACCCACTGCTCCTTGGATTGGGATCAGAGATTTAAAATAATTTTGTTGTTCTTAGTCCCATAATTACAGAAGGAAAATAAATGAGGGACAAGCCTGTTCTTCATTAAATACCAAGTTCAAAATACTATCCCCTCTGTAAAGCCTTCCTCAACTCCCCTCTCCTTCCTGAGTTCCCACCGGAATGAACTTCCTCCACTCCGCTGCGTTAGATTTTCAGACTTCTGTTTTAGTCCTTACTTGATTATAAGCCTTTTTTTCCTCAGCTAGAAAATAAGTGTTCAAATGCTGTGAATGTTTCATGTTTGTATCCCAGCACCTATCACAATTCCTCAAAGTTGTTTGCTAAATGAGTTGAATAAATGAATCAAATACTGATTCTGATTTGTCTCTTTTTTTCTCTAATTGAGGGGACAAAGTAATGAAGATCCTTTCTCAATGGCTAATACCAAAATATGATTATAAACAAACACTACTAAAATTTGACGTTTAATGAAGTTAATGAATTTTTATTTTTATGACTTTTTTTCCTTGGTAATATCAGAATACCTCAAAGAGTTTTTGATTTGGATTTGATTAATGTCTCTCTAAATTCCTCACCACTAATGAGATTGATTCACTAATGAATTCTAAGTGTGTATCTCTGAGAAATAATAGAACCTCTTCAACCACAATCAGAAGACCACATTATCAGGTGAAAATTTCAGATTCAAATTTCTAACCAGACTAAGTAAAGACTGAAGTCTGTGCAAAAAAAAATCTCTGGGGTAAAATACTTTTTAAGTAAATATTTCTTTTATGGGATACTCTTTCATTGCAGAGAAAGTGTGAGAGATCACCAAAAACTAATAAACACAAACCAATGACAAAGTATTCAGTCAATATTTTTATATAAAATATTTTTACTTCCATTTATAAAGAATATTCATATACCTTAATTCAATTCTTTCTCATAATTATTCTGAACTAGTGTTAAAGCAACACCTATAACCAATGTCTTTTTGCACAAAATTCAGAATGATTTTTACCTCAGAATTCAATGGATGATACTTAGAATAGTTCTAAATCTAAGATAATGGAACTAACAGTGTAACCCCCAAATATTGTTTTCTATGTGTGGGAGTCCAGATTATTCCAGCTCTGGAACTGTGCTGGACAATGTCATACCCATGAAATAGACAGACTTACTGATTTCAATCAATCAACGGTGATGGTAATATGTTGGCATTTTATGGCAAAAGACATGAATTTAAATGTTAACTTTTTCCAGAGATACAAAGACTTCATAAAGTCTACACATATAACGTCCAGAAATTTTGGCAGTAACAGATCAAATAATGATAAAATTTCTCTTTGCACACAGAAACAGTATTGTACCTTTTATAACTAAACTTGAAAATAATTTCATAATAATCCCCCCCTAATTCTCCAGGGTTTTAATTAGCTAAGATACAGGATAAAACTCTATGTTAATGTGGCATTATGATTTACCATTTAAAAACATGAAGGTCATGGAATTGAAAATGCTAAGCTTCTCACTCCTGTATATACTGGCCACATTGCAGACTGGAGCAAGCTAGACCCAACCCAGGACCCCAGTACCAGAGTAGAAAACAGAAAATATTCTGGACAAGGGAATTCAAATTGGTGATGGTGTTGGAATAATAAAACATTTTAATGTGCTCACGGAAACACAAATCCTGGCACCAACCCTGGCACCAAGACATAGAACCATCTCTCACACCTAGCGGAAGCCCAGCCAGCCAGACCTGACGTGGCAGCCTCACTGTATCTCTTTCACAGGAAGTTAAAATCTCATCAGAGTTTGCTCTTTTTATTACGCTATCTGTTCACTGGGTTTCTGCCAACACAACTCATATATCTTTTCCCCATTCACTCTGACATCCCAAACACATGAACATTGTCTTTACTCAAAGAAAAAATACCCATTATGACACCCAGAATCTGATGAATGATATGGAAAAGATTTACTATCTGTCATGGGCTTAATTGGGTCAACCAAAATTCATCTGTTGAGTCCTACCTCCCATTTCCAAAGAATAAAACCTTATTGGAAAATAGGGTCTTTACAAAGGTAATCAAGTGAAAATAAGGTCATCAGGTTGGGCCCTAATCCAATGTGACTAGCGCCCTTGTAAGAAGAGATTTGGATACAGAGACACACAGAAGGTTCCATACCCTTCAAGGAGCAAAGAGGGGAAAAAATTTATTAAAAAGAGATACAGAGAGGAGATGACATGAAGGTACAGGGAGAAGATGATCATCTATAAACCAAAGAAACAGCCCTGGAACAGATCCTTCCAACACCACCCTCAGAAGGAACCAACTTGCTAAGTGAAAGAGCCAGTCTGAAAAAGGTGTGTGATTCTAATTATATGACATCGTGGAGGCAAAATTATAGAGATAATAAACCGATCAGTAGTTGCTAGGGACTTGGGGAGGGGGCAGAGTTGAATAGATAAAAGACAGGGGAGTTTTTAGGGAGGCGAAACTAGTGTATATGATACTATAATAGTAGATATACGATGCTACTTATTTGTCAAAACCCACAGAACTTTACATTACAAAGAATGCATCTGTTCCCATATACACACACAAGTTAATAATATACTTCTTTGTTCTGTTAGCTAAGAGAGCCTACAAGCAACAATGTCCCAGAAGCAACCAGCACAGTCAGTGCCCAGATCTTGGTTTTGAATACCATGCTACAATAAAACAAAAACAAGCTTCTTGGAGAAATGCCTGATTTTAGTGTGGGTGCAGAAAATTCAAAAGATGATCCCAAGCACCTTGTAGTGCCAGAAAGTAAAGAAGTGCTCAAAACCAACAAACCTAAAACTCGTACACACAGTGATGGGGAGATATCAAAGAGATGCAGGAGCCATTGAAAGAGCTCTCAATGGCGAAACCTGGAACAATTGAACAAAGAAAGCAGTAAGAGATTATAACCCAACCTATAAAATAATATCCATGAATCTATACTGATATAAAAATCATTGAATAAATAAGAAGAGACAAATCCCTCATGCAAATGAATTTTGAATAATTTACGTAGATACTCTGCTCACAGGGAGGTGGAGCATAATTCTTCATTTTTTAAATGTGAGCTGTTATAGTGACTTCTTTCCAAAGAGTACAGTATGAAATGCAGAAAAATGAGTAACTGTACAGCAGAGAAAACTATCAAACACACCTCAGCCATGTGAGCAAGGTCAACATTAACAATGGTAAGTTACGTTCATAGTAGGGACTCCTGATGTGATGTGATAAGAAAGGCACTTTACCGCTATGATCTTCTTCCCCAAAACCTATAATCTCAGTCTAATCATGAGAAAAACACCAGAAAAAAATCCCAACTGAAGACCATTCTACAAAATACCTGATGAGTACTCTTCAAAACTGTCAAGGTCATCCCAGAAACAAGCAACGTCTGAGAAACCATCACAGCCATAAGAACTAAGTATAATGTGATAATATGGATGAGGTCCTGGAAGAGAAAAAGTATGTTAGGTTAAAAAAATAATAATAAAATCTGAATGAAGCATGGACCCTTCATTAACAACCATGTGTCAATATTGGCTCCTTAATTTTCACAAGTGTACCATACTAATATAAAATGTTAACAATAGAGGAAACAGGGTAAGGAGTTTATGGGAACTCTCTGTACTATCTTTGCAACTTTTCTGTAAATTTAAAACTCTTCTGAATAAAGTTTATTTTTAACAGTACATATATATGATCCAACATATGTTAAAAAAAATCCACAAATCAAGCTCAGCTATATTACCAAAAAAGACATGAAAAGAAGCAAAATATTATCAATAACTGTTAGAAACCATGCCCAAATATGACAGATACAAGGTAACTAGAAGACAAGGACTCTACCTATCTATTCTTTATGGTCAAGAATTTACAGAAAGACATACACTAAATGAGAACAAAAGAAAATGATGCAAAAGAGCACTGAATGAAACTTCTGGAGATGAAAATATAGTGCCTGAAAAGAAAATTTCACTGGATGGAATTAACAGCATATTATACCCTACAAAAAGCTTCGCTCTTCTCATTTGTATAACACAGAAATGAGTATCTGCGGATAGAGGGGTACTCCAGTAAAGTATTTGCTTTCTACATAATAGGGGATACCTGTGGCTGATGCCTCCTCCCCTCCCTCTCCTCTCTTATTCCACTGAATGCAGATGTGATAACTAGAGCTGCAGCAGCCATATTGTTGCCTTGAGGAAAGAGCCAAGAGAATGCAGTGTGACACTGCACCTGACATCCAGTATTTTTTCTCTATGACTTTAAGCATGTAAGCCTGAGATCCCTGTGGGAAAGTCTAGGTTGGCAGAGTCAACTGGCTTGAGAAAATGAAGCCAAGACCTAAAAAGGAAATCTGAGGGAAAGAGAGAGAGAGCGCTAGAAAGCATATGAGGAGAAAGAGGCTGTACTCCATATTTCTTTCAGTTTGGTTATATGAATGAATATTTTTTTCTTTTTTTAGGCTGATTCACATTCAGTTTCTATTACTTGCAACTAAAGAATGCAAGCCAATATAGCTAATGTGATTTTGACCTGCAATAAAGACGTATAAGGAAGGAAAAGGAATAGGTGCTATGAAAAAGAATAAGAAGGTAGTTAGGAAAGATCTCCACAAAAGCAACATAATAGAGGAAACTTAACAAATAAACACATGCCAGCCTAAAGAAAAGTTGAAAGAAAGATTTCCCACCTGCCTCCTTCCACCCTATCCCATCACCAACATAAAACAAGTGTACTCCAAACACAGTAGGGAAACGTTTTCCTGCAAAGAGTCCTAGTGTGGGTGTGGGGATTTGAGATTGGGCAGAGCAGATTCTGAGATGTCTGTGGACTCACGCAATAGACCTGGAGGCAAAAGAAAAAGGCAACTCCATTCAAGAATAAAATATACTAAAACAACCCACCTTATAGTAAAGTTCTTTTTACTTTGGTAACGGTAAAGCTCTTGAGCTCCCCAGCCACACACCTGGAGGAAAGAAACTTTCTCGTCCACAAAATCTGCCAAAGTACACAGTGTACCAAGAGTGTCCTCCCATTTAAAAGAGATTTTGGATAAACATAAACAACTTTAACAGGAAACCAGCATAGCTGCCTTAACCAACATATCCTCTATTCATAAAAATGAATAGCATTTAAGGATGACCAGATATTAGAGAGAAACCAACATCATGAAAAAGCAATTGACAGCAGAGGGAAAAAAAAAAAGTTAATATAAGACAAAAACAACTTTTAACCAATTAAAAGTTGTTAATTGTTAATTGGTTAAGAGTTGTTAACTTTTAACCAATTCTATTTAATGTCCTCAGAAAGGTTTAGGTGTAAGTATATCTATAAATGAAAAACAAGCAGCTCTGGAAAAAATAGAAGTCAGAGAATAACATAATAATCTGGGAGATTAAAAATATGAGTTTCAAAAATTCAGTGTAAGGACCAAATAATTTAATTAAAAACCAAATAGCAATCTGGGAAACATAGTTAGGGAAATCTATTCTAACATAAAAGACAGAAAATATGACAGAAAAGTTAAGAGATTCTCAATATCAATACCTAAGCAGGAGGTAAAATCTATAGCTAATGGACATTTTAAAGGAAAAAATAGACAAAGTAGAGAGTAAGAAATACTCAAAGAAATAATAAAAAATTTCCCTGAGTTGAAGGAAACAATCCCTGGAATTAAAAAAGACAACCAAGTACCAAGTGATACAAACAAGAAAGATGCATCCTGATAAAATAATATAAGGAGAAGCTTAAAAACTTCCAAGGTGGAGGAAAACAGATTACCTACAAAGAAATGAGCTTAGTTTGACATTAGAAGTATCAGCCACAATGCTAGAAAGCACTGAAGCTGAGCCCTCAAAGCGAAAATTAAGACCAGAATATTATACCAAATGATCAATCAGGTGTGAGGACAAAATAAAGAAAATACATTTCTGGAATTTAAGGACTCAGATATTTTATCTCCCATTTACCATTTCTTAAAAACTATTTGAGAATACAGTCCAACAAAACGATGAATGTATTCGAGAAAGAGGAAGATGGAGAATTCAAAACACTGTAACACAGGAGTTCATTTTTTTTTAAATCTCAGGTTTTTAGCTGTGCTCAGAAAGCTATGTATCAATGAAAATTAGAACAGGAATCCTAACTCCTCAGAGAAAAAAAATGTTTTCAAGAAATAAGCAATTTATAAGTGAAACAAGCCAAGCACAGAAAGTCAAATATCACATTCTAACTCATAAGTGGGTACTAAAAAATGTGTACACGTGGATGTAGAGAGTGGAAGGATAAACAACGGAGAGTCTGAAGGGTGAGGGGTGCTGGGGATGGATGATGAGAAACTAGTTCATGGGTACAAGCTACCTTATTCAGGTGATGGGTACCCAAATAGCCTGAACTTGACTGCAGTACAATCTATGCATGTAACAAAATTAAACATGTACTCCATAAATTTGTACAAATAAAAAAAAGGAACAATTTGCATTCATCAAATGGTGTGATTAAGCTAGGAAATTTTGAGAATCAGTGTAATTTTTTGGTCAAAAGAAATTAACAACAAATTTTAAAATAAGTTGTAGAAGAACATTACAATCCAAATATGAAGTAAAATAAACTCTAGTATCATTTTAAGTAAAATTTGAGCATGATTTATAGTGAAGAAAAGAGAATTTTTTCTTCCAGAGGAATGGTTTTCATGTCACAAAATTTTACTTCCTTTTTTTACAAGTCTAATTGCACTACTTGGTTTCCTAATAGTAATAGTAAATATAATAATCACTTATTATTGATACTTAACATATGTCCTACTTTAAATTCTTAATATATACCCTATTCTAATTAATAGTTCATTTGTTAGGCAGTTTAATCCTTTCCATGACAGCACTGTGAAGTTAAGTGACTTTCCCCAGGTCCCACACTGATCGGTGAACCCAGGTAACCTGGCTCCAAAAAACGAGCTCTTAAACACGTGGCTACATGGCCTCTTATAATGCTCTTTGTTAACTCTCAATTCTTAGAATCAATCTGTTAACCTAAAACAAGACAGCAAACTAGCAATTAGGAAACCTAATAATGTAAAAGTAATGATGAACCACAGTAAGGACGGGAGTGTGTAAGTAAGCTATTGCCTAATTTTAATAAAAATGTTATATATAATTTATATAACTATTAGAAAAACTAAAAACAAAAGTTAAAGATGATACATTAAGAAATAGCAACATAAGCAAATTATTCAGAGGTTTGGGAGGAATAACCAAATTTAAAAATAAAGAGGGAGTGGGGAAAGGGAAGACTTCTGTTTTGCATCACTTACATTTTTATTAAAATTATCAGATATTATTTTATTATGAAAAATAATTTTAGAATACTATTATTAATAACAATAGTACCACCCTGTAAAGGAAGGATAAACTGAAGAGGGTACCTTTCAAGTGTGGCATGGTACAAGAAAAAAACAATAAATGCTACCAGAAGGTAAAAAAGAGTAGCAAGGATGATATATAAACACATTCCAGCATACTCATCTTCTTTGCAGATTCTTTGTTTCCACCTCATTACGGATTAAATGAACCATTTTTCATATGAACTCCTAAAGAGACATTCATTTCATTGGCTTTAGACAACTATTCACTCACATCCACTCTAATCTTCCACCTTGCACGTTCCATTTAAAGAAAGGGCTGTCTCAGTTCACACATTATTGGCAGGAGTCCGCATTGGTATCACCTTTTTAGGGTGAACTTCCTAATTTGGGAGTTCTTATTAAAATGTAAAATATGGTTAGGTTACATTTTGACCTAATCATTTTGGTTCTCTGAATCCACCCTACAGAAACACTCCCAAATGATCAAAGATAACAGCACACGGACTTCCAATCTGACAGACGAAACTGATATCTAAAAACAACCTGCAGGCACATTGGTAGATGGTAGAATATTTTGCTGTCATTTTAAAAATAAAATACATCTTTTACGCAGTGACACCGAAAGCTACCCACAACATATTGCTAAGTGAGAAAAAGATTCAGAATCATATATTACACAATTTTTTGTAAAAATATATATTATATATACACATACACATCACACATACAATGTGTGCAGGCAGCATGTTAAGGTGTTGTGTGGAGGAGACACTAAGTTTTTTTTTTTTTTTTTACTTTTTTTACTGTTCTTTATTACTTTTTTTTATAATCAGCATGTATTGTTTTCATATTTTAAAAAATTAAGTCATGACTCAATTGTCATATATCTGGGATGGAAAAAAATCCAAAAAGGGAAACACTCTTAAAGTCTTTCCAAAAATTCACTCTCAAAAATCAAGAAAAAGAATTCTATACGATAACTAGCACGTTGCAGCCTGGAATTAGGGAAAAGGCTAACTTCACTGGCTGGATCACTGCTTAGTGAACTAGGGCAAGAAAATGAGGGCACAAAAAGCAAGGAAGGCAGCGTGGAGCAGCGCAGCTGGCAGCCGCGCGGCGCGGGCAGCCCAGGGGCCTGCAGGGAGGACGCGGAGGGCGCAGGGGCCCCGGGCGTGGGAGCCGAAGGAAACCGGCCCGTGACGCCGGCATGGTAGGAAAAAAACTGTGACTGGCTGTGTGGGAACGAGGCCGGAGGGTCACACGACGGAAGGGGAGGGAAGGCGCTCCCCGGGCACTGCTCAAATCCCGGGGACCAGTAGGGAGCAGGAGGCGCTGCTGGCAGCGACAGCTCGGCCGGCAGAGGAGGGTCAGCCCGGGGCGCGCGGAGGGAGCGGGCAGGGCGCCCGGGAAACCGCGCCGCGGGGCCCGTCCCAGGCCGAGGCCGAGGCCCAGGCCAGGGGTGCGGGCCGGAGCCCCAGCTCCGCGCCCGGGGCAGGCGCCGGCTGCCAGTACCTTCCCAGGAGAGCTCTCCTCCCGGCTCCCGCTTCAGGAACTTGTACCAGAACGTGTCCACGCGGCCCGGCTCCGCCCCGTCCTGCGCCGCCTCCTCGGGCGCCAGCTCCACCTCCCCGAGCCACAGGCCCGGCTCCTGCAGCGCCAGCGCCCCCGCGCCCGCCGCGGTGCCCGCCGGCCTCAGGCGCACGGCCCCGCGCGGCTCCCAGCGCCCCAGCTCGGGCCGCGAGCCCACGACCAGCAGCTCCGGCCCGGCGCCGGCCACGGCGGGCGGCACCACCACCCCGAACCGGAACCGCATGGCGGCGGGCGGCGGCGGCGGCTTAGGCGGCACGTCTCCCGGGCCCGGTCTCTCGGTAGCCCGAGCGCTAGGCGGCCGCGGCGATTGGGCGGCGGCGGGGGAGGCCCCAGGTGCCCGCGGGGACACGTGCGGGTGTGCGCCTTTTTTAGGCTGCATCACGCGGCCGGGGAGCCTCGTCCAGGCCGGGGCTTGTGGCCTCCGAGCGGGGGCAGCGGAGCCACCGGCCGCCTCTATGACTCGCGCAGCAGCCCCGCGGGCGGCTGGTGGCCACTCGGGTCACCGAGGACGCGGCGAGCGGAAGCAAAGGACGAGAAAACGGATTAGGAGAGGGAGGAAATCTCACAAGCCCCTCGACTGTCCAGTCATCTTTCCAAGAGACTCGAAATTATCTTTATTAGGTCCCAAAGAAAGAAATGGCCTCTAGAGAGCGGCCTCCAAATAGTGAAGTTGGGAGAAGGTCCTGGACCCGTTCTCTGGAGCGCTGCAGGTCTTAACCAAGTCACTTAGTTCTTTCTCTAAAATGAGGATACGAAATAATGACCTTTCAAGCTCTAAAGGTTCTCTGATCGTGAGAGAGGCATCGCTAAGGACCAGGAGCTAACGCAAAAGCATTTCATACTTTTCCCTTGCCTACTCCAGTGTGAAGCCTGAAAAGACACTGAATCACTCACTTTTTTCCAAAACCACTGTATTTTTAGTATGTGTAAAATGAGTTTGGAGTAAATACTTTCAGGTGCTTTTCAAGGTCAAAACAAAAACTGTAATCCTGTGAGTATAAGTGTATGACTTTTACAATATTTTAAGTGGCATAAAAATAAAAACTCTTTGTTTAAAATTGGTTTTCAGTAACAGCACTATTTTTTCAACTTAAAACATTTTGGGGTTAAGAAACAGGGTTGTAGCTATCTGGCCAAAAGAAAAATATATCTTGGGGTGAAGGACTTCAATTTTGTACCACCACAAGATAAACGAATATACTGTTTTGTTAATTTTTTATTCATTAACAGAATTATTCTCATGTTCTTATGTTTGTGTATTCACTACCATTTAAGATAACACAAATCTCTCATGTGAATTAGACACCCAAAGGCATATGTTTTGCAGTGTTTGGAATTTTATGAATAGTAGGGGGAAAAAAGCCAAAATGTCATGCATTCAGAATATCAAAAGTAAAGTAGAAAGAAGTACAAAAATGTAAACTACACAAACTCAGTCTCTAACAATACGTTTCACTCTTAAATATTGATATTCCACTCTCAAAGTTTGGTTGGTTGCTAAGGTCAAGGATAAACATCCAGAAAAAACGGGAACATAGACAAGCTAAACACGGCTGATTCATTTGCAAATCAGACATTAAATCACAGTGGCATGTGAGTCAGTTTATTCAAACTTCCTTTACAAGACTTTCTTCGAGTAATTTTAGGAAAATAAGAGTCATTTGGCCATGCAAAGAGGACTGTTTGTGTACGGTGAAATTCAGATTCCAATGAAACTTCTCATTTCTTCAGGACCTGGGAACTAACAGTGCAGGACTTTCCTTGGGCTCTGCTGCCCCTCCTGTGTTCTGTACTTGCCAAGTGGCGTTATTCCCACCGGCTCTTCCAAAATGAGTTCTGCCCATTCTGTAGATGAAACGATAGCAGAAAAAGAAAGCAATATATTTGTTCAACAAATGTTATTTCCTTTAGTCTGTTATCCCAAAAGTGTTGAGTAATTTTAACCCTTGGAAGAAATACCCCCCTTGAGCCCCTAAACAAAATATGTAACTGTTTATTTCACGGCATGGATTTAAATATGGTACAAATTTGAGGGCTACATCGTGCACCAAATAAAATGCAACTGGAAAGAACACTACCGAAATATGGATTAACGGACATATTTCAAACCCTCAATCATACTTTGACTGTCAATCATTTGGATATACTAACCATGATAATAGTCATTAAGTCCTTATTATGTGCACATGGTTTTCATACTCATATGATCTATTTAATTCTCTCACCAATCCTATGAGGTAACAACAATTGTGATCACCATTTTTAGATGTAAGGAAATTGAGGCACGAAAGGGTCCAGTAAACAGCCTACAGCAAAAAATGGGCAGAATCAGGTGCTAACAGGCATCCGTTCAGCTTATAGTTAAAAATATACAGATGTACAATAAAGGAAATTAGAAATATTTTTGTCCCAAAATACAGCATTTTGACATGCTGGACTGACTGAAGAAGCCTCAAGTTCTCTGACCTTCACCGCCGCCACCACCACCAATCTCTCTGCCAAAATCTTTAAAGTTTCTCCATCTGCCTGAGATCCAGACTCACCGAGGAGAACAATTGTTCTTTCCTTCACCTCCCTGTAAGACCAGGAATGTGACCACACCTGCAGAGACTGTTTAAGAAGATAATGCCCCATCTCTCAGACTCGTTTCATTCCAAAGGAAACTATTTACCAGTTCATCTTTGTTCCCCATCCATTCATCCTCCCTAGTAATCCTTGATTGCCCCTAAACAGAATTCCTCTTTCCCTCCCTCCCATACCCATTTTACCAGAAAGGCATATAAGCTTCTGAACCCTGTTGGGGAGTTGAATCTTCATTTTATGAGGGTTCTCATGTATACATGTTAAAATAAATTTGATAATTTTCTCTTACTATCTGCCTTATTGTGAGTTGATTTTTCAGCAAACCTTCCAAGGGTGAAGGGAAAACTTTCCAGTAGATATATATTCTGATAAGAAAAATCTTTTATAGGCCAGGCCCAGTGGTGACTCACACCCGCAATCCTACCACTTTGGGAGGCTGAGGCTGGAGGATCGCTTGAGTTCAGGAGTGTGAGACCCCCGTCTCTACAAAAAATAGAAACATTAACCAGATGCGGTGGTGCATGCATGTAGACCCAGCTACTCAGGAGGCTGAGGCAAAAGGATCAATTGACACCAGGAGTTTGAGGTTGCAGTGAGCTGTGACAACGCCACTGCACTCTAGCCAGGGCGACAGAAATTCCTTTATAGAATGCATTTAAATCCCACCATATTTAAATGTTATTCTCCATCAGCTCTTGATAAAAATGAAGTTCCTATAATTGTTTCCTGTAACTAACTTTATATTTTGGAATTTGGAACAGATGAAACACAAGTGGCAGTCTAAACTGATCAATGAGTCTGTGAAGACATAAATATCTTGGTATTTAGAGAGAATTTGACCTCAGGCCACAGGAAATTGTAATTTTTGTGCCTTTATATACCCATTTGTTGGCAATGGAAATACAGATTTTAGAAGCCCATGTGAAGAATTTTACCAGTTATTAAGCAGTGTTAGTCCCGGATCTTTTTTCTTGTTAGGTTCACAATATTTCTTTTTACATTTCAAAGAATTATGGTATTTATTAAAAAGGATTATTTATGAGATCCATTTGAGGTCAGATTCTTGATGCTGTGGGGACAAGCTGAATTTAGAGCAAGAATCAGCTCAGTAGAGCAACATAATTCTGATGATAATTTTTAAGAGAACAAACCAATTTTTTGTCATTGAATTTCATGTCTATAGTGCTATCTTATATATAACTAAACCATTTCTTGAAGAATGGGTGATAAATTCAAGCTTAGAGTTTGAGGATCCAATTCAAATGTAAATTCTTTTGATGTCTCCTCAGGGAAAGCTATTCCTTGGATCTCTGGTGATTTATGTTTTCTAAAGCAATCTTTCACTAGTCAGTGAGTTTTCATAAATCTTCCCTCATAATATTTACATGTGTATAAATATATATATATATATGCTTACTGATGTAAACCATATTTCATCCAAATAGTTCAGGAACTGTTATAAGTATTAGTTTATTATTTGACAGAACATATCTAAAAGTTAAATGTGTCACATATACTATTTCCAATTTTGTTGCTTTAAAAAAAAAAGTTTGAATACAACTTAGTAGCTTCTACACATTACAGCTAACTTTGTTCTGGGTTGGAAAATTTTAGGTTAGGCTACTTGAAACCCCTTTGAGGATCTGGGACAATAAAAGGATATAACCTATACCAAGGCTTTGTCCAAAGATCCCACAACATCTCTCAACTATTTGTAAAAATTCATGTCCCTTTTTGATACATATAAAAATTTCCTATCTCCAGTAGATTCCAATAATTCCACTTCCCATTCATCCCACCATAGAGAAATGCATTGGCACCAGCCTGTTTTGTCATGCTTCCTTCTCTGTAATTTATACTATAAAAATATAATTTTTAAAAAATGCTCCAAGTATGAAATTACAATGAAGCATATAACCTTTCAAAAGGCATTCACCTGTCCTTTGCCTCACCCATCCCATCCCATCCTCATCATTGTAAAACCCATGCCTCTCCCCTCACTTCTCAGTTGAGAACCTCTACTCAACAGGTCATTCAAACCTAGGTTCTGTTAGACAATGACCTCAAACGACTTTGCCTGGGGAAAGTAGAGGGCCACGCCGGGTAGCAGGACCTCAAGGTTAGAGACACCAGTTGAGAGCTTCCTTCAGATGTAAAAAGATCCTCTTATGTCTGGGTAACATGAATGGCAGGCTAGTTAACACCTTTCTCAAAGAGGGTAGAGAGCTTGATAACTCAACCCTGAGGAACAAAAGAATGGTGGCTAGAAGGGATGATTAGAAACTCCCAAGGGAGCTTTCAAAGAGTTTGAGAAAAGACAAAGAGACTGGCTGAAAGCAGAGCTGGCTCATTTACACTTAAATAGAGAATGGAGACTATGGGTGTGGCTGGGGCAAACAGGGCAAGTACTTTTTAAGAACTTGAACTCTCTGTAATTCATTCTTTGCTTATTTTTCCTAACCATTGTATGTGTGTTATGTTAAAAGTATTTTAAGCATGGAACTGGGGTGCAGGCAGAAGGTGAGTTTGAAAACATTCTTTTACATTACCATCAGCAGGAAGAAGAAGAGAGCCCAGGGAGGAAGATAAGGGTTGGAAATGAGAAGTCTTCAGTAAAACCCTACTGATTTTCAATATGAGAAATACCCTGGGCTTCCCCCAAATCTCTAGTTCTTACTAGGAATTCAGAGATTCCTTGGAAATGCAGAAATTGCATAGGTAAAAATTAGTATACACATATTTAATTAGTGGAACTAGCTACTTGGGAAAAAATATATACTTATCCAAGCATATACTAAGGCTGTTGTCAAAGTATAATTTTACAAAATGACTCTAAAGTAAATTAATGAGGGAGCCAGCAGGATGGTAAAGGTGATTCAAAGAGAATTTAAGATACAATGTATGTAGGCACTGAAAGAATGCTAGATAAAGATTATTAGGTTAGATACAAAACTGATTAACTTTCTATGGGGCAATTAAACTGTAACCTTTGGATTTGTCTATTCTACAGACAGGAATTATTAGGTAGATAGCAAGGGATTCTGGGTCTCCTGGGGACGAAAGTGGGTGTCTTGCCTTGGTGCTGCCTTGAGCAATTGCCCCACATGGGAAGAAGACAAGGGTGGGCCCCAGGCCTCCATCTTGGTGCTGCCCCCCTTAATCCTCTCCCAAGTGGCTGCCACACCTGGGGGAGGAGGGAACGCCCTATCAATCTATAAATCAGAACTGCCACACCTGGGGGAGGAGGGAACGCCCTATCTATCTATAAATCAGAACTTAGCATGCCAACTGCAAAAGAATGCAGAGGACTCTAGCCTACAGCATATGTACAAGAGAGTCTGGAAGGTGACTTAGGACAACCTAAGGCTAATTATCATGGCATTAGCTTAAATCTATGTTTTGGTTCACTGTCCCCCCCAATGGGCTTTCAGAGATACTCATGGGAGATCTGCATGCACAGTAAGACTCAGGTCATATAACTCCCAACTGTCCATCAAAGAGGTTCCATGATGACATCTAAACCATGGAGAGCTCCCTATCTGGACACTATAAAACAAGACCCACACCATAACCAAGGTTTCTTCTGATACAATGAGGGGTCTGGTCATCATCTGTGGTGTATGTATCTTGCTCTGTAAACCTGTATCTTGGTTTTGTTCTATAATCCTATCTTGCTCCCCCTTGATAAATTTCACTTCATGCTTGCCTTACTTTGGTGTATCTGGTCATTCTTCAGCCAAGAGCACACCAAGAACCAAGAACACAGAAAGAGATTGCCAAACCCAACAGAATCACTTGCATCTTTAAGAGATAAATATCTGTCAGATTTCATCTGCAACTTTGGAAGTTGGCCTTAATCAACAGTAAATAGTAAAATAAACCAAGGCACAAATAATCTTATAAAGAATGAAATAATTCTCTGGTAGCCCTGATGGGTAGTACTCCAGCATGCAGGACATGCAGTCAACATGGAATTTTAATTCTAACTTGTTATTAACTTTTTCTTAATAATGTATAATAATAATAATAATCTGCTCATTTATTGAGCTCCTGTCTACCATGTGCTAAGTACTATGCTGAGTGTCTTACATACTTTATCCTATTTATTCTTTTCAACATTTCTGCAGCATAGTTATGATCTCCATTATACGGAAGAAGACTCCAAGTTTTTGAGACATTAACGGCTTTGCTTAAGGCCCTACAGTTAATAAATGACAGAGCCAGGATTTGCACTAGGAATGTCTGATCCAACAGCCTCTCCAGCCAGGGGGAACACAGAACATGGTTGTGTAGCTCACGCACTGAACAGAGGCACTGGGCTGAAGGAACAGCCCACACTCCATGTGCCAAGCATTTTGCTCTAGGTGCCTTTTTCTTCTCACAAAATACCTGCTCCTTGGCAAGCCTAGTGCCATGTGGCAAATCTATATAAAGCCACAGGAGCTGCAAGGGCCCAGGGGTGGCACATTTCCCTCCTGTATTTATTTCTTCCAAAGGGAGCCAGAGGGTGATTCCAAAGTATTAGAAAAAAATTAATGAGAGCTATTTAAATGAAGTTTGGCAAATCTCAATATTTTTACTTATTGGGACAGATTCTTAACAAAATTGCAGCCGTATTCAGATCTTATATATCAGCATAGACAAGGACAGATGCTTCTGACTAGATTTAGACCAGTCGCCTGGACTTTATACACATTTGCTATGATGATAAGTGTCTGCTTTTGGGGGTCTGCCATGTGGGGGATTCTGCACTCTCTGCTAAGATTAATTCTGCAGAAGCTTCACCAGAAACTCCACAGCCCTTTTGTAGCTCAGGGAACTCTAAGACTGAGTAACATAGGGGAAAAAAAATTATAGTGCTTCCGTCTTTGAAAGGAGACCAGAGAAGGCCATGATGGGAGGAATAGTTTTTTTAACTCTACTTAAAACATTTTACTTCAATTTCAGGTCAAAATGTCATCAGTTGGAGTAAGGTGTTATTCATAGGAGGCCTCTCTATCACCACTAAAAGAGCTTGCAGAATTTGTAGTCACCCCATGGGGGAGAGGAGTTCCACTGGATGAAGGCATTATAATAGTAGCAATTGTTGTTTCTTCTGAGGAACACCAGTCACCCCAGTGGATTTAATATCATGAAGTCTGTGATCTTAAAAACCACTGGTATTCTTTGTAGCAGGTACAAAACAGCAGGCCACACTTGACAATCATACATGAACTTTTATTTAATTAGTTGCCAAAATTGAAAATTGGAAAATTTCATACAATTATCCAATTGTTTTCTTCACTTGAAAAACTGGAAGATTTGGCGAGATGGGACTAAAACCTTTAAGACACAGTGGGCTGGACCTGAGTAGAGGTTGCCTCCCTTTGTGTGGGCTCCAGTGTCCAACACTCAAATTGTCTTTCTGAAATTGAAGACAAGTTGCTATTTATCCTTCCACATCAAGAGGTCCCCCCCATAAAAACATTAAAAAATAAAAAAAAATGGATGTGGAAATATTAAAACCGTCATTTATTGTTGGCGAAAATGTAAAACAGTGCAGTCACTTTGGAAAACAATTTGAGGCTTCCTCAAAAGGTTAAACATAGAGTTACCATATGACCCACCAATTCCACTTCTCCATAAGAAATGAAAACATAATGTCTATACAAAAGCTCCTACCTGAATGTTCATAGCCACATTATTCATAATAGCCCCAAATTGGAAACAACCCAAATGTTCATCAACTGATGGTTCGATCATCAAAATGTGGTATGTCCATATGATAGAATGTTATTTGGCAACAAATGGAATGAAGTATTGATACCTGCTACAACATGGCCACACCTTGAAAACATTATGCTAAGGGAAATAAGCCAGACACAAGAGACCACATATTATAATATTCTACTTACATGAAATGTCCAGAGTAGGCAACTATACAGAGACAGAAAGTAAATTAGTCATTGCCTAGGACTGGGTATGGGGTGCAGTGGGGATTGGAGGGAATGGGAAGTAACTACTAGAGAGTATGCGGTTCTTTGGAGAGGTGATAAAAATGTTCTAAAGTTGATTGTGGTGATGGTGGCACAACTCTGTGAATATACTAAAAGTCATTGAATTTTATCTTTTAAATGGGTTAATTAATACGTTATGCAAATTATTAGTCAATAAAGCCAATAGGGATAAAAGCAAGTGCCTTTTGCCTTGTTGCACTCTCGAAAGAAAGATGGGTCACCAGTAGCTCTATTGGAGCCACCCACTAACGTTTGGTGTAGGGAGGAGGTTTCTGTCCATCCAGAAGGTAAAGTAACATGTAATGAGGATGATCTAACTATTGATAACATGGAACATGGTTTGTACTTCAGTTGAAAAATCAAAGATGCTCTTCCTCTTTTGGATGGTAATAACTTGGAAAGAAGTCAGCATAATAAATTTCCCTACTGTAAAAAGTTTTAAGACTGCTCTTGAACAGTATCCTAAGACAATGCTACTTCTTGAAATATCCTGAAGAGGAGAGTGGGGTTTAAAATGCTGATTATATTATGGAACCAGTACTTTTAAAGAGTAGTAGTGGCTATTCTGAAAAAGCTCTATGAACATACTGTTCACAAAACCTAAACATCACTGATGTTTATTTTCTTGAAGCAAACTACTTTTCTTAGTTGTGGATTGTGTATGTTCTGGTGGATGTATCACGGACACTTGAGGTTACTACATAGTTCTTTAGGAACAGGAGTAAGGATGAAGAGCATGGAAACAGGGCAAGCGGGTCTCTCTGATAATCCTTCACGGTTCAGGAATCCAGATTCATAGATGAAAATACATAAATAACCTTTACAAATGGTTTTATAAGAGCCTCAGTTTCCATGCAGATCAAAGAGGCTGGAACATAGATGTTCTTCTGGCTCTTTAAAATCTGCAGTTCTAAAGACAAAAGATTTTTTCTTTGAATTTTCTAGTCCAGGAGGATAAAGAGGTACAACTGTATTAAATTGACTAAATATTAAAGGCATTAATCTGTTGAAATAAGTTATGTTTCCATTTATTCTATAGAAGAATTTCTAAATTGAATCATAGAATCAATTGCTACTCCGCCAGGAACATGCAAACTTAATTAAACCACAGAACGTTTTTTCAGGTGAATTTAGTGGCCCTGCAGTGACTATGTCAGAGCTGGAAATTTATCAAAAATTAAAGATTCTGGAAATAAACCCTTTCCTCAGAGTAATAATAAATCCCACTTTCTACAAAGAATGTTACTTAATTCCAAAGTTATTCACTTATAACAAGCAATCTCATGTACCTAACCTAATACTTCAGAAATTTGATAATTGTATGAGATTATTAAATGTATATTAGCCTTGCCATGATTGATATTGTTTGCCTGGTAAGCTTGTGGGTGCATGTACTGACATACTCATTCCCAAGCAATAAGCAAATAGATTATAACAATTCACAATGTGCTAAGCATAATTGAATTCATGCCTCCATATTAAACTGAGGTGTATGAAATGGTTCACCTCTTGATTTTAATAAGTTTGATATTCTCTTTGGGCATTAAATACCCAAGACATTATTTTTCTCTTTTCTTTTGCAGTTCTTTGTAGAATTACCATAAACATGTTTGTCTCTTTACCCATTGTCTTTATTACAAATAGTGATATCTGAAAAATATAAGATAAAGCACATAATTAGTCTAAAATACAATTGAATAAGGCAAAATATATGTTTGCCATATAATTATCTTAGAAGAACAATTTCTGGGATTGTTATCCTTTGTTACTCTAAAATTACATGCTCTGAGATTTTCTGCCTGTCTGCTTTTGTTGAAGAAGGTCCCCAACTTGGAATACCAGCTTCTTTCTCCCTCCATCTCTTTCTTGTGTTCTGCCTATCCCAAATTCTGGTTGCAAGCCCTTTGTGATGTGGTATCAGACCCAAACTGTCCAGGTCCTTTGATGTTTCATTTGTCTTCTGACTTTTATGCTACCTGTCACTCATTGTCAGACATTGCATGTTACTTTACCTTCTAGATGGACAAAACCCCACCCCCATCCCCACCCCCTCCACACACACACGTACTCTCACCTAGTAGTAGGTGGAGATTGATCTTGAAGCTGTCCTTTACCTCTCTAGCCAGGGGAGAGCCAGCACATGACCTTTCACTTGAGAGGAATCTCTCCTCCCAACTCCCAAACAGTAAAATATTTCCTACTGTATTCTCTTTCTCTATACTCCCTTCAAGTAGATTTTTGGAAAAGGCTGAAACACTAGGTGTATCAGTTATACTTTTGTAACAAATTTCCCCAAAATATCTATGACTTAACAACCACCACAGTTTCATGTTTCAATCATATCTCAGGTCCATCCTGGGTTGGCTGTATCTCTGCCCTACATCACATTCACTGCAGGGCCTAGGTGGGTAGAAGTCTCTAGCTAGAATTTTGCGGGTTATTAAGAAAAGAGAAAAATGTCTCTTAAAGAGTTGCAAGGCAGTTATGCTCATATTTCATTGGCTAAAGCAACCACATGGTCAAGACTGTCATTCAATAATCCAAGAAAAGATAAAGCTTTTTCAAAAAAGCGCAGCAAATATTTATTAGTCATAATTACAGTCATCCAGACCAGGGAACCAAAAACAGTAAGAGACAGTTTCAGATTCACAAGAAGTATTAGAGGTATCTACCTGTCTCAAGAAGTGAGTAGGGGAAGGGCCTGAATATATGTTTAAGTGGCCAGAGGAAGTCTAAATATAGAGTGGTGACATGTATCTTTTTGTTTAAGCATAAAATTTATGAACTACCTTTAGACTTACTGTAGATCAATACATAGAAAGATGGATAAATGGCTAGGTAGATGAAGGGATGGATAGATAGATGACATTATAGAACATACATACTAATTTAAAGATAAAGTATAAAACTCTATGCATTATTTTAGACTCAAGTTTTTCATTGCATTTTTTTAACTAGAAATTCACAGACATTGTGTTCTTAAGTTTGCATTTTGAAAAGAGAAGTTTTGATATAAAACTTATATTTTCATTATCCACTTGAGTTAAACATGTAAATGTGGACAGTTTTATATCACTTTGGAATGGCTTCTTACATTTCTCTAGAATCCAATTAGCTACAGATTAACATTAAGATTTTTATAATGCTACTATTTCTTTTCCAGTGTTCATAGTTCCACTTTGAATCATTGTTTTATCTTGAGTGATTTCATTAAGTTACTTGATTGGACATGGATATAGACTCTGCTAAATTTTAGAAACATGATTTACCTTGTTTTTTTGCCCAATCTTATCCTTTTAAAACTCTGGCTGAATTCTCATCTTTTAGAGAACATAGAATGTTGACATTTTTATAAGTATGTTTGTGAAATATGCACAAAAACAAAGGTAGGAATCTTAATAATTGAATTTCTCTTCTATGTGGCTTCTGGGTACCTTGAGAGTCACTGGAGAGAATGGAAAATGAGGTGATAACAAGTAATTTAGCTATTGTTCACAGATAGTAGAAAGAAGGGAGGACTTTTATTACTCTATTCCTTCAAAACAGCACAGAACTGTTTCAATGTTGTTTTACTGTGATGTGGCACAAGTGTGGAAGCCAGACAATGTGGTCCTAATTTTTCATTAAAGCAATACATCTTCACACATAAACAAAATATAGCTATTAGATGGATTCAGCAAATTTACAGGATACAAAATTAATTGTATTTCTATGCACTAACAATAATTTAACCAAAAAAGTATAAGACTTGTAGACTAAAAACTACAAAACAGTATTGAAACATGATTGAAAGAAATTGAAGATCTAAATAAATGAGAAAATATCCCATGTCCAAGGAATGAATGATTTAATATTATTAAGATAGAAATACTCCCAAAATTGTTTGACAGATTTAATGCAAATCTCCAACTGCCTATTTTGCAGAACTGGGCTGTTAGATCTTTAAAAATTCATATGGAAATTGAAGGAGCCCAGAATAGCCAAAACAATCTTGAAAAAGGAGAACAAAGTTGTGGGACATAGAGTAGCTCTCAATTTCAAAATTTAATACAAGGCTACAATGATTAAGACAGTGTAGTACTGGCATAAAGATAGATATATGGACCAATAGAATAAAACTGAGATTTCAAAAATCAACCCATACATCAATGGTTAATTGATTTTTGACAAGGGTGCCAAGATCATTCTACAGGGAAATGATGCTTCAGCTGGTTTATTCAACAAATGGTCTGGGACAACTAAATATCCACATGCAAAAAATGAAGTTGGACCCCTACTTCATGCCATACACAAAATTTAACTTAAAATAGATCAGAGAACTAATTGTAAGAGCCAAAACTATAAAACTCTTAGAAAGGAAATGCTGTAAATCTGCACGATCATGGATTAGGCAACAGTTTTGAATGGACAACGTTACTAATAAACTATCTATTAGAGAAAAATTAACTATCTAGCAGAGGGGAAAAAAGGAGAAAAATCACAACACACAACTGCCCCTTTGTTTGCTTAACCACCTGTGCCTTCCCTTGTTGTCTTTAAGAGTTTGTTTTACAGCATCTGAGGAGGACTGACCAAACAGCAGGCATGTAACCCTCCTCCACATCTGTCAGAACACATTCCAAGAAGACTGATAAAGCCAGCCTAGCAGAAAAAAGAAGCAAACACAGCCTCCTGTTATCATTTTACAACAATAACGACTCTATCCTCCATCCCAATGAAAAGCCCAAACCACTTATCCTTGGGGCCACACTTATTTCTTTCGTGCTGTACCCTTTCCTCTCTTCCAAAGTAAAATAGGCCAGGCACGGTGGCTCACACCTGTAATCCTAGCACTCTGGGAGGCCAAGTTGGGCAGATCATTTGAGCTCAGGAGTGCAAGACCAGACTGAGCAAGAGCGAGACCCCGTCTCTATCAAAAATAGAAAAAAAATTAGCTGGGCATAGTGCCACATGCCTGTAGTCCCAGCTACTCGGGAGGCTGAGGCAGAAGGATCTCTTCAGCCCAGGAGTTTGAGGTTGCTGTGAGCTAGGCTGACTCCACAGCACTCTAGCCGGGGCTCAAAAAAAAAAAAAAAAAAAGGAAAATAAACTTCTTTCTTTAAAACTTATCCTAATATTTATGTCAAGAATTCTTTCTCATCCCACATTAAGACTTCCTGCCCTAACAAGTTTCTTAGATATGACACCAAAGGCATAAGTAACAAAACTAAAAACAGATAAATTGGACTTCATCAAAATTTTAAAAAAACTTCATCAAGAAAGTGAAAAGACAACCCACAGAATGGAAGAAAATATTTGCCAAATCATATATTTGATAAATGTTTACTATCCAGAATATATAAAGGACTCTTACAAATCAACAATAAAAAGACAACTTGATTAAAATGCAGGAAAATGATTTGAATAGGCATTTCTCCAAAAAGACATTTAAATGGCCATTTAACACATGAAAAAATGCTCAACATCATTAGCCATTAGGAAAATGCATATAAAAACCACAGTGAGATACCATTTTGCACCCACTAGGATGGCTATAATTAGAACAATAACAAGTATTTGTAAGGATGTGGATAAATTGAAACCTTTCTATATCGTTGGTAGGAACATAAATGATGCCAATGCTCTAGAAAGAGTTTGGAAGTTTCTCAAAAAGTTAAACATAAAATCACTACATGACCCAACAATCCCACTCCTAGGTAAATATCCAAGAAAATGGAAAACGAATGTTCCCACAAAAACTTGTACATGAAAGTTCATAACAGCATTATTTATAATAACCCAAAGTGGAAACAACCAAAATGCCTGTCAATGATGAATGGATAAGCAAACTGTGATATATATTAATATTGTACATTACAATACAATAAACTGTTATTCAGCCTTAAAAGGGATGAAGTATGTTACATGCTACAACATGGATGAACCTTGAAAACACTATACTAAGTGAAAGAAACCAGACACTAATAGTCACATAATGTATGGTTCCATTAACGTGAAATTTCCAGAATAAGCAAATCCATAGAGACAGAAAGTTGATTAGGACTCACCAGAAAATGAGGGAAGAGGGAAATTGTGAATGACCATGAATATGTACAGGGTTTCTCTTTGGAGTGATGGAAATGTTCTGAAATTAGATTGTGGTGATTATTGTACAATATAGTGAATATACTGAAAGTCACTGAATTGCACGCTTTAAAATTGTGAGTTTTATGTTATGTGAATTATACCTCCACAAAAATAAAATAGTACATCTTTATAAATATTCTGATTATTTCTCTCCGTCACTGACATCTCTATTGTATAAGATCCTATAAGTCATAGCCCGCAACTATTTAAATCATTTTGATTCTTAATGTAGAGGGAAGAGAGACACAATTAGGTTAGCTCAGCTAATTACAGCTTCACATAAAACAGAGATGGCTATAAAACCAAGCCTCACAAGGGACCAAAATATTGTGTAAAATACAACAGTTGTTCTGTTAGATCTGAAAGTGGTTCTGGTGTCTCAACACTTGTCTTCTGAGAAACTGGCAACCTCTGAGCTCCACTCTGGTGTTCTGCCATTGAGTGTGACTCAGCTATTCTCCTTTGTCTTCTGTTGCTCTCGCTATGCCTACCTTTCTCTTGAGTGTCCCCGATTCCTGCAGAATAAGCATCTGATTGGCTCACCTGTCATAATCCAGTGAGATTACCCTTGATCAAAGAACTCTCATTCCACCTTTCTGATAGAACATTGGTTATTCTACAGATCTATGACCTGGAAAGAGTGTGTAGGGTCATATGATATAAAGTAAGGAGAACTTTATATATTTCTGCCTAAAATACATAATCTGAATATTTTCATGAGGAAGCATCACACAAACTCAAATTGAGAGATATTCTATTATACAATTGAATGATCTATACTTTTCAAAATGTCAATACCATAAAAGACAAATAAATGTCAACACCATGAAAGGCAAAGTCTAAGGGACTCTTTCAGTCTAAAGAAGACAAAGAAAGACAAGAGAATTGTAGGAGTTTGAGACCAGTCTGAGCAAGAGCAAGACCCTGTCTCTATTAAAAATAGAAAGAAATTAGCTGGACAACTAAAATATATATAGAAAAAAGTAGCCAGGCATGCCTATAGTCCAAGCTACTGGGGAAGCTGAGGGAGAAGAATTGCTTGAGCCCAGGAGTTTGAGCTAGGCTGACACCATGGCACTCTAGCCCAGGAAATAGAGTGAGACTCTGTCTCAAAAAAAGAGAGAAGAAGACAAAGAAGACATGACAACTAAGTGAAATTTATGGTCCTAGATTGGATCCTGGACGGGGGGGGGGGGGGACAAAAACGCCATGAAGGACATCACTGAGCTTACTAGCAAAAATGAAAAAGTACTACAGGGCTATTGTAAAAAAAAAAAAAAAAAAAAGGCTATTGTATTGATGATAAATTTCCTGATTTTGATGGTTTCATAATGGTCATGTAAGAGAACATCCTTTTTCTATTAGAAAATGTACACTATAAACATCTGTGGTAAACCATTCTCAAGTAGTTTTTTAAAAATTTATAAAATATATATGATATATGTTATATCATATATATTTGTGATGTTAGAATATTATATATCATACATCTAAAAAGTATATTTATATGTATGTATAATACACATATATAAGTATGTATACATTTAATATCATAAATATATCTAATACATGTATATAATGAGAGAAAAGAAAGATATTAAGAGAAAGGACTGTATAGCCAGTGTATGAAGTGTTGATGGCTGGTAGATCTCTGCTGTGCAAGCGGGCCAGAAGAGCTCAGGAAAATGCTCCAGGAGCACCCTCAAACAATGACGAATGGGAATTGGCGTAAATACACTCTACCTCCATTGTCCCTCCAGTGGATAACTGAGGGATGTGTCGTAACTGAGGGATGTGTTTTACACCAGCTATCTAAGTTTATCTAGTGGGCTTAAGCTCTAGTTGTCCACAGTGGTAGCTGGTTACCTTCCTTACCTCCTACTAGTGTTTTTTCACAACCCCCCCCTCCAAAATAAACCACATGCACTGAAGTCCTTAACTCAAAGTCTGTCTCTGAGAGAATTCAAACTAAAATAATTGATATCATAAGTTGTTCTAAGAAGCAGACCTTCAGGAAGGGATTTGGAAATTGACTAACTCTTTGGGCACAGAGCAACAAGAATCCCATTCCTGGTGGTGTAGCATCATATTTATCGACTCTCAATTGTGTAAGATGGGGTTCCTACACTTATGTGATAGCTCTATCATTTAAAAGATATGGGGCAACAGTAATTATAAAATTAGAAAGTTAGGGATGTATGTTAGTTTCCTATGGCTTCCACAATAATGTGCCATAAACTGGGTGGCTTAAACCAACAGAAATCTATTCTTTCACAGTACTGGAAACTAGAATTCCAAAATCAAGATATTAGCAGGGCCTTGAACTGTTTGAAGGCTTTGGGAAAGAATCCTTCCTTGCCTCTTCCTAGATTCTGGTGGTTGCCAGATGTTCTTTGATGTTCCTTGGCCCACAGTTTGATTCATTCCAACCTCCACCTCCATTGCCATGTGGCCTTCTTCCCTCTGTGTCTGTGTCTCTGTGTCTCCAAATCTCCCTCTCCTTTCTCTTATAAAGACACTAGTCATTGAATGTGGTGCCCATTCTAATCCAGTATGACCTTATCTTAATTTGATTAAATCTGCAAAGACTGCAATTCCAAATAAGGTCTCATTCACAGATACTGGGGGTAAGTCTTTGAACATATCTTTTGGGAAACACAATTCAACTGACTATAGGATCTGAAATTCAGAATATTATTCAAAACAGCATGAAAAAGACTCTCATTTCCTATATCAAGGGGGCAGACTGAAATTCAGATGAAAGATCTAATTGTAAAAGTATTTAAATTTCAAAGAATGCTAAATTCACAGCCCTAGTAATTCTCCTATGCCAAACACAGAGTCCTGACAAAGAAGGAATGGAACCCAGAGACCTGGGACAAAAAACACCTATACTTCTTTGCTTGAAAATCTTGAACCTCCAGATTATTCTGAACCCCCTGGACTGCATAAATGCTCCACTCCACCATGCTAGAGTATAGTAGCCTCTCCTTGCTTGGAGATCACACAGAGACCTCAGAAGACAGTCATCAGTCCCCACAATAGAAAATCATATTTCCTTATCCAATTTCCAAGCCAGAATTAGTACCTATCAATTGAAGGTACAATTGAAGAGGACAGCAGGTCACTTAGAGGAAGGACTTTGCAATGCTACAGCAAGTATTTAAACAATGATTTCCCCAATCCTTTCACTTAAGGGAAATATGGCTATTTACCCATGTAATTCTATACAGAAGGAACAATCTATATCTTTTAAAACCTGTCCCTACTCCTACTCATGGCTTATATAGCAATTACTAGGGTTACATCTCAACACAGTCTGACTGGAGATTAACGCCTCTTGTATAAAAGGAGCAATTTCCTCTTCCATTAGAGGAAACAGACTATTTACCAGGTGTGTTGCCGACCAGGCTAATATGTATAAGCAGGAACTGAGTGTTAGGGTGGAAAGCCTCGTAGGTGCTCATGGCATGGGTGGGCTTTCACTGAGAGTACATGCCTGAAGTTGAGAGAGTAGAATATAAGCCAGATAAGGGTGAGTTTATTAATTTGAGGGCACTGTCCTGTGAGTCAGGATATAACATCTTAAGGACTCCTGGAGTCAGTCTTAATGCACTCTTGGGGTGGCTTCTCAAAATTTGGATAAAAGGATGGTATATGGTAAAGGGAGCAAGATATTGAAATTGCCCTAGCAGAGTATTTAGAAAGGGGTAAAAAGGTTACAGGGGTGAACATGCCACCATGTATTCAGAATATAGGGCCAGAGGAGCTTCCAGCTGACCATGTTCCTTGGGAGGGCTCAGAGGATACTCTTTTTCCTAAAGCAATAGGAAATGCACTGCTGAGGGAGGCATCAGCTTTTTTAAGCCGTTCTTTGAGGCCAGGGCTGATGCTTGAAGATCTTCAGTTTCATATGCTTCAACTTAATACGTGCACTTGAATCCTTTATTTATGGGCTGCTTCTGGGGCCACCAGTACCAAAAAATTAGTTTCACCTTTTTTTTTGTTTTGTATAAATAAAATCATACTGTAAGTATTATTTTATAATTTATGTCTTTTGCTCAACATTATGGTTTTGAAATACATACATATTGTAGCATGTATTTATACTTCAATTATTTTCATTTATGTATAGCATATTAGATTGTTTAAATACCCCACACTTTATAAATTGTATTGTTAGTGGATGGATGAGTTATTGTCAACATGAGCCTATTACAGTGATGCTAATAACATCCTGGTAGGTACATCATGATGGACATTTTCACAAGTTTCTCTAGGGTATGTATACCTAGGAGTAGAATTGCTAAACCATACGGTATGTTCATATTGTATCTGTTCCTTAAAGAATATTCAAAACAGGGAACAATAACCTTTATTGGGAATACAAGCTAATGTGTACAACGGCTTCCTAATCTCTAATTTCTACACAGCATACCGTCATTGTGTGAATTCTAATACTATGCAGCCCTGGGTGGGAGAGAAATCAGGGTGTCTACTTCCATATTTGCTCCTTGAAGAGTATAATCTCCCTATGTTTTTTTTCTCTTTTCTTCAACAAATAAATAAACCCAATTCCTTTAGTCATTTCTTCATAACTGCTATTCCCAATGCCTCTTATTATTTCCATTGTTCTCTTCTGCAGTGACTCCAAATTTTTTAAATCTAAGGTGACCATGTAATTTATTGTCCAAAACAAGATAATTTGGGGAATGAAAAGTGCTAAAATAACAGTTGTAGCTGATTTACAGCAGATATAAACTAGATCCATCCCAGGCAAACCAGAATGTGCTGTCACCTTATCCATATAACACTTTATGGGTGTGTTCTCAAAACAAATAAGGAATGCTCATATTAAATATTAAAGAGGGGTTGTTGGCCACATGACACACTCCTATTTGTAATTCCACTCTCATGAACATTCTTATGAATTTGTTATGCATTAGTAAGAGCACATAATGACATTACTAAAGAGCAAGGGCAAAATATTGGTCTCTTAGTGGTAATGAGGTAATACTACCTAGTTTTCAATTGTGCCCTTTAGGGAAATGGTGACCGCATATTTGATGCTCAATTTAGAAATAAACACAAATCTCAAAGGTAATTTAGTATTCAAAGGAGATTTTTCAAAAGTACTAGCTGGTTGCTAAGTAACCATGAGAAAGAAAGTTAAATAGGAAAAAATTTTACTAACTTCCCTCGTATTTACTGACTTCAGAAAACAGTTCTCTTTTACATAGGATTTATTTGACAATTTTTACTTGGAAAATTGGAAGTGTGACATTTTTCTGCAAGCAAAAATATGCAAAAACAAAACTATTTTAGGCATGAAGAAATTTCACAGGGTTAGTATTTATTTTTACAGAACAGTCTATCATGCATATCATTGTTTAAATAAGTGAAATATCTAGATAAAAATGCAAAATGGGAGAAAGTCTAATTGCCTCAGAAGTACTTGGATTTTCTCAAGAAGTTTGGTAATAATAATAATAAAATCTGCTAATTAATGAGAGCTACCTTGTGGCCATCACTGAGCTTCAAACTTTGCTTACATTATCTGTTAATAATAAAATCCCATTAACAATTCTGTGAACTAGAAATTATTATCCCATTTTGTTAGTTAAGATAATGAAGCACAAGTGGTTAAGTAAATTCTTTCTCTGTTCCAAGTTAGTAAGCGGCTGAGCCAATATTTGAACTGAAGACTATCTGACTCCAAAGACCTCATACTTTTGATAAAATATTCTGAGGCTTCAATTTCATTGCTACTTCATAGAAGATGCTATAGTTCAAATGACATTAAATTAATCTAGACAGCAAATATAGTGCTGAGACTTGAGAATATTAAGAACAACAATTCAAATTGATGTAAATAGAAATTTGGGGGCCCACTTTTTAAAAATTAAATTTGATTGTATACATTTGAAGTTTATAACATGATGTTATGGGCAATAGGAAAATAGGAAAATAGTTACTATAGTCATACAGATTAACATATCTATCACCTCACATACTTTTTTATAACTAGATAAGCTAAAATTTACGTACCAAAAATCTCTAATATAATACAATGTCATTAACTATACTCCTCATGTTGTACATTAGATCTCTAGACTTGGTCTTTCTACATATGTGCTACTCTGTATTCTTTGACCTACATCCCCATTTCCTCCCACCCCCAGAACCCCACACCCATGGTAATCACTGTTTTATTTTCTATGTCTGTATACTGTTACGCACTGCATAATGATGCTTTGGCCAATAACAGACTGTATATGTGATGGTGGTTTCATAAGATTATAATGGAGCTAGAAAATTCCTACAGTCTAGTGACGTTATACCTATCATGTCATAGCACAATGCATTATTCATCTGTTTGCAGTGATGCTAGTGTAAACAAACCTACTGTTTTTCCAGTCATTTAAAGGTATAACATGTACAATATGTACAGTAAATAATACTTGTTAATAATAATAAATGACTGTGTTATTGGTTTATATGTTTAGTATATTATACCTTTTATCATTATTTTAGAATGTACTACTTATTTTAAAAATGTATCTGTACAAGTCTCAGGCAGGTCCTTCAGAAAGGATTCCAGAAGAAGGCACTGTTCTCATAGGAGATGACAGCTCCATGTGTGCCATTGCCCCTGAAGACCTCCCAGTGGGACAAGATGTGGAGGTGGAAGACAGTAATATTGATAATCCTGACCCTGGGTAGGCCTAGGCTACTGTGTGTGTTTGTGTCTTCATTTTTAGCAAAAAAAAAAAAAAAAAAAAAAATTCAAAAACAAAAAAATAAAATACAAAATTTTAAAAATAGAAAAAAGCTTATAGAATGTAAAGAAAAAGTTTTGTCTAGCTGTACAATGTGTTTGTATTTTAAGATGTGTTATTACAAAAGAGTCAAGAAGTTTTTAAAAAGTTAAATTTTATAAAGTTGAAAAGTTATAGTAAGCTAAGGTAAATAAACATGTTATTTAAAAAATGAGAACATTTTAATAAACCTAGTGCAGCCTAAGTATACAGTGTTTAAAGTCTACAGCAGTATACAGCAATGTCCTGGGTCTCCACATTCACTCATCACTCACTCACTGACTCATCCAAAGCAACTTCATCCTGCAAGCTCCATTCATGGTAAGTGCCTTTTAGGAGTGTACCACTTTTTTATCTTTTATATCATATTTTCACTGTAACTTTTCTATGTATAGATATTTTTAGATACATAAATAGTGTTGTGTTACAATTTGCCTACAGTGTTCAGTACAGTAACATGCCATACAGGTTTGTATTCTAGGAACGATAGGCTATACCATATAGCCTAGCTGTGTAGTAGGCTATACCATCTAGGTTTATGTAAATACATTCTATCATGTTCACACAATTATCACCTAACGCTGCATTTCTCAGAACATCTCCCCATCGTTAAGTGATGCATGACAGTATGTGACCACTTTATTTTCAATTTCACATATAAATGAGATCATGTAATATATTTCTTTCTGTGTCTGGCTTATTTCATTTAGCATAATGTCCTCCAACTCCATCCTGTGGCAAATGGCAGGAATGCCTTATTTTTTAAGGCTGAATAATATTTCATTGCAGTTGTATCACATTTTCTTTATACATTCATCTGTCAACTGATGACGTTTTCATATCTCTGCAATGGCAGAGTTAAATAGGTGTAACACAAACTAAATGGCTTCCAAGCCTAAAATGTTTCCTGTCTTATTTTTTTGAAGAATTTTTGCTCCCCACTGTTCTACACCAGGGTTTCTCAGCCTCAGTACTATTGACATTTTGGGCCACATAATTCTTTGTTTTGTGGGGCTTTCCTGCACAGTGTAAGACGTGTGGCAGCATCTGTGGCTTCTACTCACTAGGTTCCAGGAGGAGTGCAGCTGAGCCAACCAAAATGTCTCCACACATTATCAAATGTCCCTTGTGGGGTAATATCACCACTGTTGAGAATCACTGCTCCAGACAAGCAGCATTTTTTTATAAGCTTACTACAAATTTGGGATACAAATTTCTGTTTCACATTGACCTACATAGAAACATATGAAGAAGACAACCTTCTAGTTACTGTTCACATTTCCTTGATACCATTTACAGCAAATCTTCAGAAGTATAAATCTTCAGAGTGAAGAATGATGATGATCCCGAAGAGAGTAAATATGAAACCCATACAATGATCTATCACAATGAAAAGAAAAGGACCCATGACTAAAAAAGTTATCTTAAAAGCAGCCAGAAGAAAAAAGGCAGGTAATCTACAAGGGAATGATAAACTGACTGTGGATTTCTCATAGCAACAATGGAAGCCAAAAGATAGTTGAATAATAGTTTGAGAGTACTTGGCTGAGGGGAGGGCGCTGCCTATTCATGAAGCCTCCGCTGAAGGGGTCTCATCCTTCCGTGGTGCTGACTTAGTGGCATCATCTTTAAAAAAGGAATAATGACAGTAACACTACTTGTCTTGCTTACCTGACAGCACAGTCATTTGATGTTACTTTCCAGAAGTCAAGGTCATAAGCCTAATTTTGTTCCTGGTTTATCTTCATTTCCTAACTAAATAACTACTTTTTGAATAATAAAAAATCCATTTGACATAAAATCAATGAGGTGATATAGTTATCAATCTTTTAATATTTAACACTCATATATTAGTATCAAAAGCACAAATCCACTAAACAAGGAAAAATATTGTAACTAGTAAAATATTCTAGGACCAATGAGACATTTGAACTGTTGAATGCACAAATCTATAAATTGTGAACAGACTAACTTCTTACTTAAATGTATTAAGCTTAAAAACTTTAGATTTACTAGTATTAAAACCGTGGTTATTGGCCAGGCGCGGCGGCTCACGCTTATAATCCTAGCACTCTGGGTGGCCAAGGCGGGCAGATTGTTTGAGCTCAGGAGTTCGAGACCAGCTTGAGCAAGAGCAAGAATCTGTCTCTACTAAAAAAATAGAAAGAAATTAGCTGGACAACTAAAAATATATAGAAAAAAATTAGCTGGGCATGGTGGTGCATGCCTGTAGTCCCAGCTACTCAGGAGGCTGAGGCAGGATTGCTTGAGCCCAGGAGTCTGAGGTTGCTGTGAGCTAAGCTGACACCATGGTACTCTAGCCTGGG